>JAMFTS010000044.1:600000-829478 GCA_028095005.1 Rhynchospora pubera | reverse complement strand
AAATGCATGTCTTATGAATAACAAAACTTCTGGAATTGGAGGATAAAGTGTGGTTGTGGCATAGAAGATTAGGGCACCCGTCCTTTGGGTACATGAAACAATTATCTCCTTGGTTATTTTTGGGTTTAGAAAATAAAAGATTTGACTGTGAAACATGTATTCGTGCTAAGAGTCATCGTGTAACCTATCCTTTGAGTTTGAGTAAAAAACATATTCCTTTTGAATTGGTACACACAGATGTCTGGGGTCCGTCCCCTATAGTGTCCAAATCTGGTAGTAAATGGTTCATATTGTTTATAGATGATTGCACTCGAATGACATGGCTTTTATTGTTAAAATCTAAAGATGAAGTTCCTCAGATCATTAAAGACTTTTATGCAATGGTTAGTACTCAATTTGACAAGAAAAATAAAAGTCATAAGAAGTGACAATGGCACAGAATTTGTGAATAAAAAGGTTCAAGAATTTTTTAAAGAGAAAGGAATCATACATGAGACCACATGTGTTGGAACACCCCAACAGAATGGTGTTGCAGAAAGGAAAAATAGACATGTTCTTGAAACTGCTAGGTCACTTCTGTTGGAAAATAATGTGCCACAAGTTTTTTGGGATAATGCTGTGTCTATGGCTGTGTATTTGATTAATAGAATCCCCTCAAAAGTGAATAATTTTAAAACTCCGCTGCAACAACTGTCTATACATGGTCCAATTCCATCTGCTCTTAATCTGGCTCCAAAAATTTTCGGTTGTATAGCTTTTGTCCACCTCCAAAAACATTTGCGTTCTAAAATTGAAGCTCGTGCTGAAAAATGTGTGTTTCTTGGATTCGGATCACATACAAAAGGATACAAGTGCTATAATCCAAATACAAGAAATTTTTTTTGTTACTATGGACGTTACTTTTTTGAAACGGAACCATATTTTGGTAAGTCTAATTATCCAATTCAGGAGGAGAATGTATTAAAATCGGAATTGAATCCTTACTTACCATATGTGTGTGAGTCACGTGCAGGTGAATATGACTTGAGGTACCATGAGCAAGGAAATGGATCCGCACAGCACATACCATACATGGATCACCAAATAAGGAATGTAACTCATCATGAGAATGAACATGCAATGCATGAAAGTAGCAAAGAGCTGGTGAATGAGGGAGCAAATGTTCAGCTACCACATGTCCAGAATTATTTGCGTGACTTTGAGAATGAATCTGTGCATGATTGTATATTTGAAGATGAGATACAGAGAACACAACAATTTGAGGAAAGTCGGGATAACATGCTTGAAAATCATGGTTTGTTAGAAGACTTAATGATACAATCTGAACCGCCACCACGTGATCAAGAATTTCGTGAGAACATCCCTGAGGTAAGTGCTTCTATCAACACTACTAATCGTTACCAGCTACCTTTGAGGACTAATCGTGGTAAGCCACCTAAACGGTATATACCGGAGGATGGAACCTACAAGGAAAGTGAGTATCCAATTGCAAATTACACCTCAACAAAAAATTTGAATTGGCCATTAAGAAACTTTGCAGATGAATTGACATCTAGTACTGTACCAGATAAAATTGAGGATGCCACGAGAGATCCAAATTGGATAAAAGCAATCGAAACTGAAATGGATGCATTAGAGAAAAATGGTACATGGAAATTAGTGGACTTACCTAAAGGAAAGAAACCTGTTGGGTGTAAGTGGGTGGTTTACTAAAAAATATAATGCTGAAGGAAAAGTTGAAAGATACAAAGCTAGGTTAGTTGCCAAGGGTTACACTCAGACATATGGAATAGATTATCAAGAGACTTTCTCTCCAGTTGCAAAACTAAATACTGTTCGAGTTTTGTTATCTCTTGCAGCAAATCTGAATTGGCCCTTACATCAGTTTGATGTGAAGAACGCATTCTTGCATGGTGAATTGAAGGAAGAAATCTATATGAAAATTCCACCTGGATATGAGTGCTCAGGATCATCTAAAAAGGTATGCAAGCTTGAACGATCGTTGTATGGCCTAAAGCAGTCGCCGAGAGCGTGGTTCGGACGGTTTTGCAATGCGATGAAAAGCTACAGCTATACTCAAAGTGATTCAGATCACACAATGTTTTTCAAAAGGAGACAAGGTAAAATCACTGTGTTAATTATTTATGTTGATGATATGATAATTACAGGTGATGACATAGAGGAAATTAAATCACTTGAGAATAGACTGTGCAAAGAGTTTGAGATGAAGAATTTGGGAGGTCTCAAATACTTCTTGGGTATTGAAGTTTCAAGAAAAAAGGAAGCATTTTCTTATCTCAAAGAAAATATATTCTAGATTTGCTAGCTGAAGTCGGAATGCTTGATTGTAAACCAGTGGATACACCGACTGTACAAAATCAGAAGTTGGGACTGCATTCAAATCAAGTGCCTACTAACAAGGAGAGATACCAAAGGTTAGTTGGAAAGTTAATTATTTATCTCATACTCGACCTGACATAGCTTATGCAGTGAGTGTTATCAGCCAATTTATGCATGCACCTACTGAGGAGCATATGGAGGCAGTAATGCGGATAATTAGGTACTTAAAGGGATCTCCAGGTAAAGGAATAACATTCTCAAACAATGGTCATTTGAGGATTGAGGGATACACAGATGCTGATTGGGCTGGAAGTACTGATGATCGTAAGTCTACAGCCGGATATTTCACATTTGTGGGAGGAAATCTGGTTACATGGCGAAGCAAGAAACAAAATGCTGGTAGCTCTTTCAAGTGCTGAGGCAGAGTACAGAGGAATGACAAAAGGAATATGTGAACTTTTATGGTTGAAAAAGTTGATGAGAGAACTTGGTTTTGAGCAAAGAACCGAGATGAAGTTATTTTGTGATAACAAAGCTGCAATAGATATTGCTCAGAATCCTGTACAGCACGACCGGACTAAACACATTGAGATAGACAGACATTTCATTAAAGAAAAGATGGACCTTGAAAATTATATGCACGCCATTTGTCAGATCAGAAGATCAGCTAGCGGATATGTTAACAAAAGCTGTTTCAAGCAAAGTTTCAATGAATCACTTGGCATGGTGGATATCTACGCACCCACTTGAGGAGGAGTGTTAGCATGAGCTGGTACAAGTGTGTGTCGTAATTATGTGTCACATGAGATCAGATACACACAACATCAGGAGGCATACTGTATACGCATATTTCTTTCCATAGGCTTTACACCATATTTCTTTCTTTTTGTAACAGATTTGTTTGTATTAGGAAAATAGATATTAGATAGATGGAAATGAATATCTCTTTCCTAAAAAGGTGTAATGCATTCTGTATTAACAGGTGACTCCTCTCCATCTTTGTAACTGATTTAATTGAATGAAATAAAACTTGGGTGGGAAGGGAGTTTCACGGGAGTTGCGTGTTTCTGAATTTCGTTCTGTTTCTGTTATTACAGGCCTCAGTAGTATTCAAAGCATGAAGAACAAAGTGACGCAAGCTTTGAGGTGTGGCTTTAGAAAACCACACTTTTTAGTTGGCATGGCCAATCTGCTGACATGATAGGAAAAAGTGAGATTTCTCTAAGATTGTGATAAGCAAGGAAAGTGGAGGGGGAGAATAACAGGGAAGGAAAGATCAGTTAGAAAACGAAATTAAGAAGGCAAAAGAGGGATAATAAAGACACAACCAATAAACAAACACAGAGTCATAACTGAACTGACATCGGCATTTTATCGAACAGTTGTAGGGTGTGTACAATGTTTTCAAAAACTGACTTCCATTCTTAACGGATTGAGATCCGTTCTCAATGGAGGGAGCAGAAAGCCTTAAAAAACGGACTTCCGTCTTAACGGACTTTAATCAGTTTTCAACGGATCCCTTCGAGTCCAACTCCGTTCTAAATGGATTGACACCCGTTCTCAACGGAGGGTAGAAAGTTTTAAAAATTACTTCCGTTCTTAACGGATTTCCATCTGTTCTCAACGGATCAGCTGGAGTCCAATTTTGTTCTAAACGGATTGCGATCCGTTCTCAACGAATGGTGCACAAAGTTTTAAAAAACTGAATTCTGTGAATTTCTTTCTTAACAGATTTTCGTCCGTTCTAAACGGATCCCACTGGAATCCAATTCCGTTCTAAACGGTTTTAGATCCGTTCTCAACGGATGGTGTAGGAAGTTTAAAAAAACTGAATTCTATGACTTCTGTTCTTAACGGATTTTCACCCCTTCTCAAACGAATTCCTCTGGAGTTTAATTCCGTTCTAAACAGATTCTATAAATTTAAATATTCTGGCCAATAGAACCCGCTGCATCCAAGGATAAGGGATAACATCAACAGGGCTAACTAGAACAGTGGCCGAACTCAGAACCATTGCTGATGCTTTTACCAGATAAGTGTACATGTAAATGGAATGTTGTTGGCAGTTTTCAGTCGCATCAATGTACAAAGCTTTGAGTGAAGCTGGTAAAACTATATCTTGAGTTAGCTTTGTATAGATAATTTCTGAGACACCTACTGTTCTGCCGCTTCTGACCAGAAACAACTTTCAAAGAGTCAGATTCTCATCCTGTAATCACGCATCACGTGCCAGAAGAATTGCTTAGAGACAGCAGAACACTTGTTTCTAATGTGCCCGTATGTCACTTCGCTATGGGACTTGATCGGGAGGAAACTCCACTAACCTGCTTTTCACACTTTTGGAATTAAGTCCAAGAATTTTTCCATTGTGGCAACAGCTTTACAATTGGTGTGGCTATACTAATTTCACACACGATTTCATTGAAACCCAGTTTCATTTTTGCTTCATCCAAATAATAACGTCAATAGTGAAAGAATGTTAATTTTTTTTTATATTGTTTAGAGAGAATTTCCACTGTCAGGCGCTCAGTAAGTTAAATATGGAGTTTTTACAAAAGAGGCCCTCTATTGTTTTTTACAAAAAATGAGTATGTTCCAAAAAAGGGGCGTAAGAGGTAAGACCAATGCATTAATTGTACGATATAAATATTATAAAGCAATTTGGTAGAAGAACTATGCAATTCCCGTCTTGGGTACTTTATTTGTCCTCAGTAGTTACATTCCATAAAATAAGTGATATGAACTTTCAGGGAATTATATAAATCTTTGATAAGTACATCTCAGGATAAGTAACATTCCATCTAGCACACCAGTGCATCTCACCTCGCCCCTCTTGACCTCTTCCCGTATCTGGTAAAACCCTTGAACTTAACCCAACCAGCTGCAATTGACACCTTTACACTGGAAAAAAGGTGTTTTTTGCAAAATTGCAAAGTTTAGATTTGAGAAGTCAACAATTAGTCAGCTTCTTTATTTATAGGAAGCTGATGAAGTCAAAGTCACATTCCAATTTATCTTTTTTAGAAATATGTCAGTCTGACTGTTGGATCAGCTGCAAAAGTCTGAAATCTCTTCTCGTATCAAATGAATAAAATTGATGATTAGCTGTAAATTTACAATCTGGAAAAATAATCCAAATTTATCAAAAACTTACTGCCGTATTGGGCCACATATATATGAAGCATACTAACATTACTAAACGGGGCAAAACACCATGTATTTGGTGGCAAAAATTACTTATCCTGTTAGTATCAATAAATTTGCCGACTCTCATTATCAAGCAGTCGTGCAAGGAGTTAATCAGATTTCCTTTAACAGCACATTTATGAACAATCGAGTTTTTTTATTTGAAACTTCTTATTTTATAATTAACGAAATTGCTTTTCATCATTCCCAGTTCTTCATTAATTATCTAACATTTTCACTAATAGAAAAGTCCAGAAAATAAGAAATCATCCACTCATTTTCATCCTCCCTTTTCTTTTCCTGGTCTCCTCCCTTGTTCCATCCAGCACTGACCTCTTCCTCATCAGCTATTCCTTTTCTGTCATTAACCCTGCCTCACCCCTCCCTCTTAACTGTTCTAATTAAATAAGTAATTGTTTTAGTTCTGAAACTAATTATTCTAGTTAATATGAGTAATTGTTCTAGCTCTGAAACTAATAGTTCTAGTTAATATTACTAATTATTTTTGAAAAAAATTAACTAACAGTTCTAGTCATGTTACTAACTGTTTTCGAAAATAACTAACTATTCCAATTGTTTTGGAAAAAAAATTGTGCTGAAAAAAAATACTAACTGTTCTAGTTGGTCAACTAATTGTTCTAGTTGTTATGAAAAAAAATAATTGTGCTGGAAAAAAATCAATTGAGCTGGAAAAAAAATGTTAACTAAAACAGTTACTATTTAATATAGAACATTTGTTCTCAGCAATCCATATGAGAGAATGAGGATGAAGTCAGTGCTAGATGGAACATGGAATGGGACCATAAAAGAAAGAGGGGATGAGGATGAGAGGTTGATTTCTCATCCCTGGATTAATTAATCACATTCTAAAGAAAAAAAAATATGTTTTTAATTGCGAGGGACGATGGGATGAGAGACAAAAAGAAAATGCATTCCTAACTACTTTTGGGAGGATGATGAGGATGATAAATTTTGGAAATGATAGTTATGACTTATGAGCCCCGTTTTATTAAGGCACAAAACATAATTTCCAGAAACTAAAAGTGTTGCGGAGAAAACATGTTAGTTTCTATAATTTGGACAAATTTACTTCCAAATTATGTTTTCAACACATACCTTATATAGGAGAACACCAGGTAGTTTCTATTATAATGTCATATTGTTTCTAATTTCAACACAGCAAAACTTCTTCAAGGTAATTTCAACACACACCTTAGCAATTCTTTGAATTCTAATGATGTTGGACAATTAAGCCAACTTTAGTTCTGATCAACTTTATACAAAGTGATAGACAAAATAGCACAAAGACAATTTATAAAATGATTTTGTTTATTACATGAGTGTCTTTTTTAATACAATATTTGTATAAAGAAATTTACATGAGAATAATCATTTGCTTATGAGTGGGTCTTTCATATACATTTAATTTAAAAAAATACGTTGGGTGGTTTAGACCCTTCAATTTATCTTAAAAAAATTGTATACATGATGCGAAACCCCATACAACCCCGGATCCACATCCTTGGCAGCCAAATTTGGCTGTTCCAAGCAGCCAAATTCCTTTTTTATTTTAATATTTCAACATTTTAAAATTCAAAAGTTGAATCCAAACGTTGATCTGTTCAATTTTATGGGTGATGCGTTTTTATAAAAGTTTTATAAAATTAGAGTCAATTTGATACTTAATTAAGTGACCAAATTATGAACGTATTAGAATGAATCAGTGATAGTTAACCAGATTCGTTCATTTGTTAATTACTTGATCTAGTATCAAATCAACTCCAAATTTCATAAAACTTATATAAAACTGCATCCGTCGTAAAATTGAACAAAATCAACGATTTGAATTCAACATTTGAAAATGTTGAAATATTAAAAAAAAAAAATTGGCTGCTTGGAACAGCCAAATTGTGGCCGCTGAGACCCCCCCCAACCCCCAAAAGAAAAAGAAAAAAAAAAAGGATCGTGGGATTAAATCCCCACTCGGATCCGCACAACCCTTCTCTTTTTCCCGATCCTCACTCTGTCTATTTCGATCAATCTCTCCCTCGCCACTTATCGAACAGTTGTACGGGATAGGAGGGAAGCAAGGAAGGAAGAACAAAGCACGAGAGTAAAAACGAACAGGGAGAGCAGATTACTCGTCAACTTAGCTGCAAGCCTGGATCTTCCGATCAAGATTTACATTTTCGCTTTACACAAGATGAGATTGGATTCAGATCCGTTCTCAATTGACGGCGCAGAAAGTTTTAAAATCCGACGTCCGTTCTTAACGGATTTTCATCCTTCTCAACGGATCCCACTGGTGTCAAACTCCGTTAAGAGAACGAATTATCCTGAGCTAGCTTTGTATAGAAAATTTTAGTGCCGCCTACTGTTCAAGTCCTGCTGCTTCTGATGCACAACAAGCTTCTAACGTAGCAACAAGTTCCAAAGCGTCAGATTCCCATCCAGTAATGATGCATCACGTGCCAGTAGAATTATTTAGAGACAGCAGAACACTTGTTTCTAACATGCCCATAAATAACGTCCCTATAAATATGTTACCCTTTTCAATTTCCTCTTCCTTTTGGTATAGACCATCCCTAATTTCTCCTTATCTTATTTCCACTTGGGTTCAATCGAGTTGGTGATGATGAGCTATTAGTGGCAGCCTAGCGGGTTTTGATGATTGAGGTATTTTCGTCAATTTCTCAGCTAATATAATTGTTTTGGATTCCTTAAATCCGATGCCATACAAGGTGGATTAATATTGGTTTGTTTTACTTTCTATCTATGGTGGACTGGTGGTGCCAAATCTCTGTTAGGAAAATGGTACAAACTCTGTAGCAGTTGATATCGGGTGGAAATCGGGTTCTGGTATGATTCAGTGACCGACTTGCAAGTTGCAAAGTTTCCAGGGGTCAAAATGGGATGTGGGAAGCCAAATTAGTTTGAGGTCGGGCTTGGTACATGTTTCTGTACCAAGGTTGTACCAGGGTTGAGGCGCAACATCAAGGTAGTGGGGTGGTATAACCTTTATGCCAAATGGTATCGCCTAATAATCGAATACTGGTAAACAAACCCCAACTTTCAGGGAGTTCGTTGTAAATTATTTAGGGAGTCAGGGGACTGTTTTACAAGGTTTAAGGACTGATTCATAAACTTCCAAGGTCTGCTCTAGAAATTTTAGGCGCTAAAGTAGAAAACCAGTAAAGTTTGAGAGGTGGAAATGCAGAAGTATAAAACCTGTCGGGATTGTATTCTTTACTGAACTCTAAATTTGAACCCATTACCTTATTGGATTCTCAAACCCGTATATTGGTTGCTTTTTTCTTCTCTTTGTTTAAACCTTACAGGTGTATTTTAGGCTGGTCCCTAGTTCGCCAAGGTATTTTTCTTGGTGTGTAGCCTCAGTAGCATTCAAAGTGGCGCAAGCAATAAGGTGTGGCGCAATCTGCTGACTTGACAAATAGGGAAAAGTGAGATTTCCCTAAGACTGATAAGCAAGGAAAATGGAGAGAGAGTATAACAGGGAAGGAAAATTAATTAAGGTGAGTTAGAGAACGAAATTAAGGGGAGGTAAAGAAGGCGGAAGAGGGATTATAAAGACACAATCCAATTAACAAACATAGAGTCATAATTGAACTGTGAGTGAAGTGGACTTAACAGAACTGAAATTGGCATTTTATCGAACATCTATAGGATACAATGTAAGGAATAGGAGGGAAGCAGGGAGGAAGAACAAATGCTTCCCATTGGCATTGAATCATCAAACGGTTTCCAAAAACATATGGTAGCATCAAACGCTTGGGTGGTGGAAGACCGAGACAAACCAACCACTAATTTCCATATTTCTGCCAACTCACCGAATGCATATTCAATGAAAAGGAAAAGACAGACAGACCAATGGATGGTGCAGAATGTTTTAAAAAAACTGACTTCCATTCTTAACTGATTGATATCCGTTCTCACGAATGGTGCAGAATGTTTTAAAAAATGACTTCCATTCTTAACGGATTTTCCTCCGTTCTAAACATATTGGGATCTGTTATCAAAGGATGCTGCATAAAGTTTTAAAAAATTGAATTCTACGACTTCCCGTTCTTAATGGTTTTTATCCGTTCTCAACAGATCCCACTGGAGCCCAATTCCGTTCTAAACTGATGATATCCGTTCTCAACGGATGGTGCAGAAAGTCTTAAAAAACTGGCTCCCGTTCTTAACGGATTTTCATCAGTTCTCAACGGATCCCACTGGAGTCCCAATTCTGTTTTAAACGGATTGAGATCCGTTATCAACGAATGCTGCCTAAAGTTTTAAAATACTTTCATCTCCACTACTTATAAAGCATCAGTAGAACAGGCATAAACTTCGAGATAAAAGGGAGTTACACCCCTCTAATATCAAATATGGATCATTGATTTTGTTAATCTACTATGATCTGCGGTTCAGATTCAAATATCACATAAAAAGGTCGACCTTTTAATACGAAAGCGTCTGGACGGTGTGTTGGTAGGCCTGTTGGTTCATTTATCACAGCGCAATGGTTCGAATCTGTGCTACGCAATTTTTTTTTTGTTATTTCGTGCGCAAGGGTTCAGACACTTGTTATTTCGCTCCCCCTATTCCATTCGCATCAATTTTATCAGAAAAGGAAAATCACTCGTTTCTTCTTATGTGTACCGTAATTAGGGATAGAGCTCTCTCGGCGAGTCTAGGGTTTTTGACCGCCGCTCCTCTGCCACGCCTCTGATGCGTCCACCATTTCGCTCCTACTAGGGTTTGTTCTTTAGTTGAGCCGCGCCTGTGATGCGTCCTCCGCCACACCTCTCTCGGCGAGTCTCCGCCACACCTCTCTCGATAGCACACCAAAAACTGCTTCTCTCTTTCTTTAGTAACATGGTCTTCGCACGGAGATCGCTGCCGGCTCGCTCTCCAAGCTTCCAAAACTTATACCACCTGTACGATCGCCAAGAGTCCGTCACCATTGGTTTGGTGGTTAGTTAATTTTTGTTGCGTGGATTGATTTTTATCCACTATCGATCGCTTTCCCTTGAGTTAATTCCCATTCATTATTTGTTGCATAGATTGATTGATTTTCCCCAAGTTACAATGGGTTTTTTTTTTGGCATTCGCCTCTTTCTCATCTAGGCTTTTATCCGTAAATTCATCCTTTTTACTGTTTAGTTGATTTTTAATTAATTTTGTGTTTTTTCCTCTCTATCGTAGATGCTGATACGGATATAGAGGTGTGGCAGATCTTTATAGCCATTAATTGCCAAAACAAATGCATCTTAATTAGTTTCCAGAAAATCAAACAAATGTTATTTAATCTACATGAGATTTCTACTCTCAATCACAATTCTAGGAAACTTAAATCATAGTTCTGTTTCTAATATTCCAATAATTCGAAAGCTCCTCAGCTCCTCTTTTTGCATTTTCCTTTGACAATAAGAAGACCAGTAAGGTAGGTGATATTTATGAGGAGATTTAAGGAGGTGCCAAAATTAGTGCTATAATATTTTGAAATACAAAACAATAACAACCGAAGGAATTAAGAAAAAAAAAATAATTTGGATACTACTTCAGTTTAATAGGTCTGTTAATTAGTAATTGACATTTCTTCTATATTGTGACTTTTATCTTTTTTTACACTGGCTGCTACAGGGATTGAGGATGGAAAGATGCGTTTATATGGACTTCAATGCCATCCTGAGGTACCTTAAACTGATATGAAGTAAATTGGTATTTGCAGCACCTTAAACTGATATGAAGTAAATTATGTCCCATATGTGTTTAATGTTTCATCTCAAATTTCTAAATTTTCATTTAGCGACAGGTAGGGCTCTTATTAGTTTCAGGAATTGTGCGAGACATTCTTTTTTTTTTTTTTTTGATAGACATTCAACATTTTTAGGTTCATGTTAGTTTGCCATTTGTTGGCAAGGCAACTGTTGGAACATGGAACCTTGAATAAGATAATATGAAGTATACAATCTTTCCCTTCTTTGTATAATTTATGGCAGGTCTTATTTCATAATTTTTAAGTTCATTCAAATATATTTTTAGTCATACCCTTCGAGAGATGTCTGTACCTGTTCAAATATATTTTTAAGTTCAATTCAAATATATTTTGACAACCATGATATTGGTGGTGACTAGAGCTCCAGCAAGTATAATAGATCAAGTGTATGTACTTTTTATTTCATTTGTACCAATTCTCTTTTTTCTTTAGTAATTATTTGTACCAATTCCATCTGTTATTCTTTAAAATGAACCTGTTTGTCTCTTACAAGAATTTACTCATATTCATCAACATTGGCATTTAGGTCGCTAGCTTCCCCAACAATTATACCAGTTCGTTGCCTCCTGGTTGGGAGGTATTTGGCAGGATCAAGAGCAGCAGTGCATTGGTGCCTCATACAAGGTATAAAGCCCCTTTTTTAATACTTGGTTTGGTTTTCTGCAAGCGTACTGTTTGGATACATTTCAACAAGTAGGTTTTGCTTATGATTACTGAATATCGAGTGGAACATGACCAGGTACATCAGTTTAGTCCATTCTTCTGATGTACCAACAATGTAAGAAAATTTAAAAGATTTCCTTTTATGTTAAACATTCTAATCAAATACTTTACCCTTTGTAGGTTTATAGAGAATCTGACACCGATAGGAAGTTTTATTTATGAGTATAAGTGCTAAAGTGTCTTCAAGATGCGACTCAACAAAATCCTACTCCAGGTACACCTTACCAAAAGGTTCAAGTACAGTTATTCTAAAGCCAAACGAAATTCACATTTTAGCCTCTAAATTTATTTTTATAACTTGAAAATGGGAAAATTAGGTCCTTTTGGTAAGTACTATGACCTCCATGTAGGTGTCCACATGTTGCAATAATGGTGAATCTGGCACCAATTTCTTTTGTATAGCACACGGTAACAAAGTACCAAGTGCTGATGCTTTGAATTGTGCATGTTTTACTACCAAATCATGCAACAATTTATACTGTATGAATTTTGCCACAAAAATTGTAGTTAAAGTTTTTAATATAGAAAATAAATAATCTAATTTTATCTACAAATTCCGATGGCTGTACCTGTTCTAGCTAGACGGGCTTTAGTACATCCTTCCTTGGTACGTTATTCAATCTGTTTTGAACTAATTTAATTTAATTAAGCAATTTATTTTAATAATTTTGTGTGTTGGTTCCAGCAAAATTCAAAGAGGGATGCTTTATTGCGCATTAAGACACACATTCAGGATCATTTTAACTAAGTTCAGTGCTTTTCTGTTTAGGTAAGGTTATTAGTACTAATAGCAAATGTAACAGTTAAAATGGACCTGCTTTACTAAACAAGTAAACATTATGACCACAACAAGTGACGGGGACCAGTACCTACAATTAGTTGTGTTGCTTCCAAGACTACAAGAACTATATATGTGAAAAATGTAGTTCATTCAATTATATAGTTCTGACTGTCACCAGTGCAACACAACTTAATACGAATGCTTTCTTAAAATATGAATTATTGACCATAATTTTCAGTACCTGAACCCACACAATCAGCACAGTGCTGCTAGATTTTAATTTTCTATTCTTTTATATCCAGAATCTACTTTTTTTTCATCATAACTGCCCTAAAAGAGCTCCTATCCCTTTATAGTTTATATTAGCATTCCATTTTACAATATCTTTCAGGTTGATGTATGTGACAAATATCTTGACCGAAGGCAACATGCGTGGTCCTTGTAAAAAGACTACTTGAGAATTAGAAATGTATCTAAAGGGCATTATAGACTTTTGATGTCAGCTGGTTAGCAGCTACTCAGATCAGCTGTTTCAAATTTACAATAGGGGTTGCGACCTTCGCTTTTGCTGAACTCTATGACTTATCTTTGGTAGATAAATTGCGCAAATAGTCTTCGGTATCATCCCTTTTTGATTTTGCGAAGTTTAATTTTTGGTTTCATCATTGACTTCTATTTTATTAGCACACTGATATCACCATATATTTGGATCATCTGTTACTGTAAAACCATATCATCCATTCAGTTTTGAAAACATTATGGACAAACAATATGGGAATTTTGAAACTTGGAAGGACCGAAATTGGGAAAAAGTAATTTTTTGAAGGATCTTTGTTTAATTTGTATTTTGTTTAATAGAAAATCCCTCTTTATTTTTACTTGATGAAGGGTGTGGCTTGTTTGAGCACAGGAACCCACCACCAGGCTATGTTTGTCACAGGTGTAATGTTCCTGGTATGTGTACCTTGACATGCTAATTTTGGTCACACTTTTGCTTTTATGAGCTTTGATGCTCTCTTGGTGATTTTGTCTTTTCTTTTGTTTTCTTAGGGCATTTTCTATGGCATTGCCCCACAAAAGGAAACCCTGCCTACTATCAAAATAGGTTGCTGGCACACACCGATCGCCTTTTTTGAGCTCCAGGTCTTTCTCTTTATTTTGCTATTTTCAATTTTACGTTATTAAGATTAATTTACTTTCGCCTTCCACTTTTCTAGCACGAAAAACTGAATGTTTCATCCAATTTACAAAAGCAGATCCAGTGCGTACACATATCATATGTTTGATCAGACACAAATTAGTTTTGGTCAAGTAAAAGGATACTCTGGATCCAATGAAAATCATCTTATATTGGTTTCATTTATTCATGATTTTAAGAGAATGACTGATTTGAAATACAAGAAATACTAGAAATAAAATTTGATATGACAATATGTCGATAGCTTTCAATTTTTTTTGTCTTTTGCTTCTTTGCAAATGATGCTAGAGTTATGTTTACAAATGCTAATGCATTAATTGTATTTTGAACTCTTCAGAGAATATGAGGAAAGTAAGGATGCACAATCTTTAAACGAGCTTCTAACTCATTTAAATGGAAGAGAAGGTACTCCTTATCTGCACACCCAATTCTTATCAATTAATTTGCACTAAGAACATAAGCAGTTTTATTGAACTGTAGCTGGATGATATTGATAAGTGTTTTTTAGGCCGCACCTTTCTTTTTTCTCTGGGTTGTGGTTGATATGGTTAGTTTGCCGCTTTAATTTTTAAATGCTTTAGTAAACAACTGGAGCCGTATCGGGTTTTAGTTTCTTCAACAGATTCCAAGCAGTTTTAAGATTATTACTTTGACATGCACTCTTGCTTTAAGGTTGTTTTGGTTTATTTTGGTCCTTTGACTATTTTTTAATTCTTTTTTGGTTGGGATATAGCTGCATCAGATTTCGAGAAGTTTTCGTATTTGTATTGTGCGCCACATTATGATTTAAAGTTAGTTTTGATTATTCGTCCTTTTTTGTATCAGCGAAATGAAGAAAGTGTATTTGTTCACTTATGGGTAGCATGCTATTATTATTTTTGTTTAATGCTTTAAAGAAAGATGGCAATTTTATTTATGCTTACTATTTGAAAGGTTATCACCTACTGTTACTTAGAATGTTGGGAAAATAATTAATTGGAAACCTTCATAATAGCCACAAACTTATCAACACAGGAGATGCAGTGCTAATATATTTTGTTCATTTACTTACTGACATATGAATAATTTTTCTTACTCTTTACTAATACAAGTTACCCGTTGACTTTATAAATTTCAAATGTAGGTTTTGATTGATATGACTCATGCATTGAAGAACAAGCAATGCACCTGTGCGATTAGAGTGTCTAGGTAAGACACCATTTATTGCTATTTGATATTTCTGGTTTATATCTGTTATTTTGCTATTTTGTATTCTGGTTAGAGTGTCTAGATATCTTCCTTCTAATGAGGCTAGGTATACCAGTAAGTTTTAAATGCTTTCACTTAAAATAACTCGCTAGAGATTTATGTTTTGTTCATATGCCACTATTTTATTGCGCAAAAATAAGTTGCTCATACACAGATGACATGACACTGAGCTTATATATATCTTGTATTTAATGAAACATATGACATGATGCTGACAAGTTGTTGAGCTTCATGTACAGTGAGAAGCTAAATAAAGCCTCGCCCACTTACCATGTCGATTTTCTAATGACAGTCAACAAGGTTGAGTTGACCTCATGTATGTGGTACTGCCTACCTACTCCAATTGGTAGCTCTGGTATTAAATCTCTGAATTCTGTATGTTTGTTATTCCATTTGTGCAATTCAAACAGTTCATTATCTTAAATTGTGTTCCCCCCTTTTTTTTAGGAGAAGAAAGTAATGGATCTGAGGAGAGTTACCCTGACAATTTCTTTCATCCGAAACATTCAAACACAACCTCAAGTAGTTCTCTTCTGGATAGCATATTTATTTATTTCATCAAATTTTATTTAGGTTCCAATATTATAAAAAATCAAGTTATATTAAATTCTATATTTTTCGGTGTTTAAAATATTAAGATTTTTTTTTTGGATTAATGTCTTATTTTATATTGGTGCAAATCATTAATATTCTCCAATGTTTCACATGAACTAATTGATATGTCACATGGTACACGTTAGCCATTTCTTGTTTTTTTTTTATATATTAAATTATTAATTGATGATCAGAATGGCTTCTTTACTACAATAGCATTATGATATCTATTGATAAGTTGAACCTATTATAGCCTTATTATATCTGTTGTTTAACTATAGCATTGTCCAAATGAAGAGAAAAATAAAGAAATTGCACAACATATGAAAAGACTTGTATAGTAACAAATTTAACAAAAAAAATATCAAAAATAGAAATAAATAATGTAATCTGCAAATTTCAATAATCACATATTAAAAGTTTTTAACGTTTTGAAATATATCAAATAAAAATTTGCCCGCACATTGAGCGGGCACTGCTGCTAGTCTTAAAAAAGAGAGGAGCCACCCGCTCGGTCTACCCATCCCGATCACGTGTTTACTGCAGGGTCAATTTGAAAAAGGAATTTATTCACATCCTCCTAGAAGCCTATCTCACAAGTACGGGGGTACTTTGAAAAGAAAAAGAAGAAAGAATGAAATTCTATGTTCAACTAGATGCTTAAGTCGCGGCTCCGCCGCGACATGTAATTTATGTCGTATGTTGCATAATGTTTAATAGTTTTTGGGTTGCTGTTATCGCGCATACTATAAGTGTGGACAGTGACATGTTGGTATTGGTAATATGGTTTCTGGGCCAATTGTTTGTGTTGGCCTTTTGATGGAGTAGGAATTCAAATTTGTTTGGTGGTTGGGTATAGAAATATTTATGTGTGTTTTATTTGTTTGGTGAGAGATATGTTATGTTAATGAGGTTTAATTTTTTTTTACGTTGGCAGTGTAACTGTTTGTAGTCGTTGATGAGGTTATGATATTTTTTGTTGTTTTTGTGAAATCACTCCAATTGAAGGTAAAAAGTAAGTATGGAACAGTGAAAACTCATATTAGAATGAATAAGTATTGGATTTGATTGAAAGTTTCATTGCATTCAAAGATGTGGTACAATGGATATGTTACTAAGGAATTACACAGTGGAAGTATTTGTGATGAAGTTTGTGGATGGTAGCACATAAGTTGAGAGCAGTTTCGTGCTCTCAGAAAATACCAAAAAACAAAACTATCAAATGTGCTTTCTCTATTCGAAACTATGAACTATGTTTCCTGTAATCAAAAGATGAATACACAGATGAAGAGGTGTGTGGCAGTGGATGGTAGTGGTTATTCGTTGCGCTGATGTTTATGTGGCATTGGGAAAGGTTGAAATAGTAGGGGGTGCAATTTGAATGGAAGGGGTGTGGTCTGATTGTTAGCGCTCCGGAAGTAGGAGCCATGAAATTTTGGCAATTCCCAAAAAAAAGCGAAGAATGAATATCTGACCTTAATCGCAAATTTCAAGCGCACCGCAACAGCAATGACGGAGGATACAAGGAAAGATGGCAAGGAAAGATATTAATACACAAATGGATTAGGGAGGATAGACTCACCTATGGAAGCGGAGCAGCAAGAAGAACACACCAACACTCATTGATCTTGGCCCCCACATCACATACCCTCACAATGGTGTCCACAATAATAACCTAGCCCAGGGAAACAAATACATCTTACAAATGGCAGAAGAAACACCCAATACGCATCACCTGGGCGGCAATGACAAACAACCCTAAACACCAACCACCAGACTAGCACATAAACCATGCAATAGATAGGCCCACCCAACAGTGCATGCACAGGAAAAGAAGGCACAGTCCATCAGAACATGTCCACACACATTAACACCTGCAGCAAGAGCAGGCCCCACAAACCACAAATAGAAACACACCTCTCATCTGTACACCATGTCTACGATTCAACCCACAAAAGCAACCACCCTGCAACGACAACTAAGAGGGACATTATGCAGCGGATCATTTTAAGCCCAAAAAATGACTTACAGACACTGCAAGCCAAACAGCAAAATGTGCCACATTAAATCCAAAGACTAACAACGAAAATAACAAAGACCTGGCATAGAAACACCAAATGCTAACACACGGGACCCAACTGGAAACAAACAATGAGCAGGTGTTTACCAACCTACGAACACCCAGCCCAACCAATTTTATAACCCAACAAAAAAATGCAAAACACTGCCCAGGTACTGTTCATTTCTCATTCCGAATATATAGGTTTTTTCAATACTCGAAGGAACGCTTGGGGAATTAGGTGCGTGAAGAAGGAATATGGCTTCCGCTGCCTCAATTAGACTTTTATCAGTCTAGAAATATGATCAGTTTTTATGTCATCACCAGTATATGGATAGATAGGCTTCGGCAAGGGCGGATCGAAGAAAATATTAAGTCTAGGCACAATTATAACAAAATAAAATTTAATGAAATTAAATTATAACTTTAATTATAAAAAAGTCATTCTAAGCATATATGATTGTAATATCAAAAAATATATCATTTTTTTTCATAAATTGAGTAATTTTTTTTATCTTTTCCACCAAAAGCCAAAGAAGGAAAATCTAATTCTAATTTTCTAGCATGGAAATAGACTTGTTTCTAACGTGCCCATAAATGATGTGGCTACGCTTGATTCGAGCCTCTTGCACCTCCTTTCACGACTTTGCCTATAAATATGTTACCATTTTCTTTTCCTCTTCCTTTTGGTAGACACCATCCCTAATTCCTCCCTATCTTATTTTCCACTTGGGTTCAATCGAGTTGGTGATGATGAGCTGTTAGTAGCAGGTTTTGATGATTGAGGTATTTTCCCCAATTTCTCAACTAATTGTTTTGGATTCCTTAAATCCAATGCCATACAAGGTGGAGTAATATCGGTTTGTTCTATTTTCTATCTATGGTGGACTGGTGGTGCCAAATCTCTGTTAGGGAAATGGTACAAACTCTGTACTAGTTGATATCTGGTGGAAATCGGGTTCTGGTATGATTCACTGGCCGATTTGCAAAGTTCCAGGGGTCAAAATGGGATGTGGGGAGCCAAATTAGTTTGAGGTTGGGCTTGGTACATGTTTCTGTACCAAGGTTGTACTAGGGTCCGTTTCAAAAAAAAAGGTTGTACTAGGGTTGAGGCGCAACATCAAGTAGTGGGGTGGTATAACTAGGGCTGTATATGAGCTGAGTTTGAGCGAGTTGGGGACAACTCAAACTCAGCTCAGCTGTAACTCGAGCTGAGTTGAGCTGAGTTAGAAATACTTTCGAGCTTTTTAAGCTAGCTCAAACTCGAGCTAGCTCATTGACTCATGAGTTAGCTTGGAATAAACATATATCCTTCAAATTTTATTTATTAAATCCATATGTTATTCTAGTATTAATTTTTTTTTGACATATACAATATTGTAAACAATAAAATTGTTGTATTTTATATTTTTTATTGATTTGAAACAAAATATGTATTGAAACTCAATCTATCATATGTAATATTATCTAAAATAAAAATATATAAGAAAAAAAATTCTTATTATTAATTTATAAATTTTTAATACTCATAAATTATGTTGATAATATATATTTGAAATATAAATTTATTATGTCACGAGTCAACTCACGAGTTGCGAGCTGAGTTGACCTCAACTCAAACTCGACTCGTCAACTAACCGAGTTAGTTCAGCTCGAGTTCTACTAACTCGAGTTCAGTTGGCTCGAGTTGCAATCGAACTTTTCTGAGTCGAGTTCGAGTTAGCTCACGACTTACGAGTTTTTTGCTCACCCCTAGGTATAACCTTTATGCCAAATGGCAAACCCCAACTTTCAGTGAGTTCGCTGTAAATTATTTAGGGAGACAGGGGACTGTTTTACAAGGTTTTAGGACTGATTCCTAAAATCCAAGGTCTGCTCTAGAAAGTTTAGGTGCTAATGTAGAAAACCAGTAAAGTTTGAGAGGTAGAAATGCAAAAGTATAAAACCTGTCGGGATTGTATTCTTTACTGAACTCTAAATTTGAACCCATTACCTTATTGGATTCTCAAACCCGTATATTGGTTGCTTTTTCCTTCTCTTTGTTTAAACCTTACAGGTGTATTTTAGGCTGGTCCCTAGTTCGCTTGTATGTGGATCATTGTTAGCCGAATAAAGTTTGAACTATCTAATGATAACACCAATTACTAGTTAGGAAATCGATCTAAAATGACTAACCACAAGTTCGCTTGTTTGTTCACTTAGATCATCTATATGTTCACCTTATTTGTTGTATATGTTCACTTTATATTTAGCGATGGCTGGGATGGTATATTTACCGATGGCACTTATAATTCCTGATAAACAAACATAGAGTCATAACTGAACTGTGACTGAAGGGGGCTGAACTAACATTGGCATTTTATTGAACAGTTATAGGGTATATACATGATGTAAGGTTTCCGTACTTGATTTTTAGCCAGAATAAGCCCCAAATTTCGTTCAAATACTTGTGTTTTTACTTGTTTTTCTTTAAATTGTGCTAATGTTAGATGTAGGGAAGTTCAGCCGTAGCCCGGCAAGTTTTTTATACAGGTTCATTGCACTTTGACGCGAAAAATGGAGAAATCGACAAGTTGTGCAAATTCAGCAAGATGGAACGGACCGCCCCAACCTCAGGACGGGCCGTCCCAACTCAGTGCAGACATAGGCAGAGGCAATCCAGATGACAAGTTCAGCCCATACTGGGACGGGCCGCCCCAGATCCAGACCAGGTTGTCCCAGTCCACAAACAGGTCAGACAGCTATTTTGAGACTTCCAAAAATAGAGCGCCTGATTTGGTGAGGTGGTTTCTTCAGTTTCCACCGCCTTCCTGAGCCACAATGCCACGTTTTGGAACCACTTATGATGCCTATAAAAGCTCTGTTCTGTCTTCAATCCAGAGGGAGTCGATTTTACCTAGTTTTCAGAGCCAGAAAGGAGCAAGAAGATCACCCTGTTGAGACGGCCATCCACCAGCCTGAGACGCACCGCCCCAAGATCAGGACGGGCCGCCCCAGACAGGACAGAGCGTAGAAGGTGGAGAATTTCGAGCACAACTTGTTGTAACATGGTTTTTCCTTTTTTCTTGTGTTTTTGTATGATAAAACATGCTTTTTCTTGCATGGAGTAGTGTAGTTTAGGGGCTATGGTTCGATAACTTTTCTTTTAGTTGTTTGTTTTGTTTGAATACTTGATTAATTGCTAAGTTAAGTTGCGTTTATGATTTCTGAAATTTAATTCTATCTTTTTGTTGCAAATTGTTATTGTATGATCTGATTATTGCGTTAAACAAATGCCTAGTTTAATTGTCAAAATATAGTCAATCTGCAATAACAAGTAAACACTTAGATCAATTAGGTAGGCGATATCTGAAAGTATTTAACCAGACTTTAAGCAATTAGAGTTTTACTCAATAAATCGAAAGAATGAGAGTTTACTAAGACCCAGAAATCAATTAAAAACACCTAAACCAAGAAACGAGAGTTGAAATTTAGGAAATTTTAGGACTTATCAAACAGATAATTGGAACGGACCGTTCCAAGGTTAGGACGGACCGCCCGAGAGGGGGCGTCCTGGCCTAGAACGGCCTGTTCCAGCCATCTGACAGGGTCAGGACGGTCCGTCCCAGAAATGGAACGGTCCGCCCCAACCTTGACAGACAAGAAAAGTTAGACAATCTGAACCCCTAATCGTTTGTTAACTGTTTAAACCTTTAAATTGCTCAAGTTTTCTAGGTTATTAGAATTTTAACTCTGTAACTGCAATTTGATTTTCTATTTAGACCTATTTGGAATTTAAATTGTTTATTTAACCAAAAGAATTTAATTTAATCCGAACTGTTTGAACTTAGAAAAAGAATAGTCTGTCCCCGAGATTCGACCCTTAAACTGTACTGCAAACGAATTAGTATCGGTTTTTAAGGAATTAATTTGACATGTACCCTCAACACCGATCAATACATTGTAAGGAATAGGAGGAAAGTTTTAAAAAGCTGACTTCCATTCTTAACGGGTTTAATCCGTTTTCAACGGATCCCCATCGAGTCCAAATCCGTTCTAAATGGATTGACATCCGTTCTCAATAGAGGGTGCAAAAGGTTTTAAAAAACTTACTTCCGTTCTTAACGGATTTTCATCGGTTCTGAACGGATTCAGCTGGAGTCCAATTTTGTTCTGAACGGATTGAGATCCGTTCTCAACGAATGCTGCACAATGAATTCTGTGAACTCCTTTCTTAATAGATTTTCATCCGTTCTAAACAGTTTGAGATCCGTTCAAAACGGATGGTGCAGGAAGTTTAAAAAAAACTGAAGATTAATTCCTCTGGAGTTTAATTTTGCTATAAACAGATTCAGATCCATTGACTGGGGTTTAATTCCATTCTAAACAGATTCTATAAATTTAAATATCCTGGCCAAGAGAAGCCTCTGCATCAAGGATTTCGGATAACAGGGGCACAGGGCTATAACTCTCTAGGATTCAATATTATCAGCACCTAACTAGAACAGTGGCTGAACTCAGAACCATTAATTGCTGATGCTTTACCGAATAAGTGTACATGGAAATGGAATGTGGTTGGTCGGTTTTCAGCATCAATGTACAAAGCTTTGATTGAAGCTGGTAAAACTATATCTGAGCTAGATTTGTAATTTTGTATAGATAATTTCAGTGCCGTCTACTGTAATGACACATCATGTGCCAGCAGAATCGCTTTGAGACAGAAGAACACTTGTTTATAACGTGCCCATATATATATATATATATATATATAGAGAGAGAGAGAGAGAGAGAGAGAGAGAGAAATCTTTCTGCACCTTTCGCTTAGAACAGATCTGAATCTGTTTAGAATGTAGTGAGATTCAAGAGGGATCCATTTGAGAACAAAAGTAATCTAAATCAGTATTTTGAAACTTTCTGCACTTCCGTTGAGAACGGATGAAATAAGTTAAGAGCAGAAGTTAGTTTTTTAAAACTTTGTGCAGTATCTGTTAATAATGGATCTCAATCCGTTTAGAACTGGACTCCAGTGGGATCCGTTAAGAACGAATGAAAAATCCGTCAAGAACGGAAGTCAGTTTTTGAAAACTTTATGCAGCCTCCGTTGAGAACAGATTTCAATCCGTTTAGAACAGAATTGGATTCCAGTGGGGTCCATGGATTCCTCTTCGTTTTTACATTGTATACCCTACAACTGTTCGATAAAATGCCAATGTCAGTTCAGTCCCGGCCCCTTCAGTCATAGTTCAGTTATTCCTCTATGTTTGTTTATTGGATTATGCCTTTACTCTCTCTCTCTCTCTCTCTCTCTCTCTCTCTCTCTACAATCTCAAAGAAATCTCACTTTTTCCTTTTTGTCGGGTCAGCAGATTGGCCATGCCCACAGATTCAAGAGAATTTCATCTCTGCAAGGGAAATGATTCGCGTTCACCACTTAAAAACTTTTTTCTGACCCTGCAATTATCTGAAGTTGAATTTCTTTAAAGCTTTTGACACGATAAATTGGCAGTTTCTCTTTCAGGTGCTCGATACACTAGCTTTACCGCCACTATTCACGTTTTGGATTCGTTCTTGATAACCACAACCTCCTATTTGGTGGTTAACAACGTGGTGGGGCCCTCATTTCACCATAAGCGGGGACTCTGTTAAGGCGATTTGCTTTCCAAATTTCTCTCTTTCTTGGTTGTCATTGTGCTTGCGAGGATGGTGGAGGCAATTGGAACTTCCATTCAGCCTACAATCTGCAACCAATTTGTCCAGCTTTTTTTCCTCCGCAATTCGCCAATGATACGCTTGAGGGAATGCTCTAAAAAAACTCAAGTTCACTCTCATTCTGTTTTCTTTCTGCTTGGGGCTGATAATTAATTTCAGCCAATCTTGCTTCGTTCCATTCAACCTTTTCAGACAAAAAAGCTTCTTCAACTTCCAACAAATTACGTTGCATGAACACTTTTTTGCCAATTGTTTACATGGCTCTCCATCTGTCGGCTTCCAGACCAGACATGGCAACTAGAAAGATCAATCAATAGCCTTTCTGGTATGATTACTGGGATGCTGGCCATCAATTCTTAATTTATTCTACAACTAGGTCAATCAAACCCTTCCATCCACGGTTTACTCTATCATCGACTTCTCAACATCTCTTTGCCAGACCTTTTTAACATTACAAACGGGCCAACACTTCAACTGTCTAAAAATCTCCAGATAAATACAAGGCCGGATGACATTAGATGGAAATGGCTGTCAGATGTCATTTTAAAGCTAATTAATTTCATATCAATTAGTTTTCCAAATTATTCAACTCATAGCTAATATTTTTGTGCTCACTGGGACTTCCATGGAGAACGGATTTATAATCACATAAAAACGGAATTTGATGTTTTTGCTTTTTCTCATGCCAATGGGAATGTTGGATCCGTTTGAAAATGGATGCAAATTCGTTAAGATTGGAAGTCACAGAATATATATATTTTTTTAATTTATAAACCATCTGTTGAGAACGGAACTCATCCGTTGGTAAAGGAAGTACCAGATCTCTATTTTAAAAATTAATTTTCTATTCTCCACAGATTAATTAGTTGTCCGGATCCAATAATATATTAGTCCCACATGGACGAACGTATAGGACATACCTTTGAAAAGGCTATAAATAACCTTCCACGGATTCCTGGAATTGTACCAAACATTTATACTCTTATATGATTCGTTCTCTTTGCTCAAAGATCTTGTGAAATTATTTAATTTTTTTTATAATTATGCATGGATACTATTTCGCTTGAACGCCCTTAGAAATTTGAACTTACAACAAGAAGCTCTCCTGAAATTAATTATCTTCGAAAGGTACTTCATATTACATGGTTTTTTTTCCCCTTATTTTAATTCTAGTTGTTTTATTAATTTAATGCCGATTAGATTATTTGTTTTTTTAAAAAAACAATAATGTTTCGCAATCTTTTTATTCGTACTTCACAGACAATATTTGCTATCTCAAATACAATTCAACATTTACTAAATATGATTATTTACTTTATAAAAAGTTGTTAAATGTACTCTGTTTCAGAAAAAGAATATTTGCTAAATAGAACGTGTATGTATGTATGAGAATAATAATTTTGAACAAAATTTAATGCTTTAACAAAGCTTTTTCAAACTATCCTTTGGCGGCTGCTTAGGGCAGCAGCGAATTTTCTCCGCACAACATTAATGGACAGTATTACCCTCTTACTAACCAAATGCAATTTAACCTTATGTTTGAATTTGCAATTAAACTATTGGTGGTACATAAGTCCAGATTATTTAGATTAGACTATGTATCATATACATCACGCCACTAGAAAATATATTTGATGAATTTGCTCACACCGAATGTTTTTTCCTTTTATTTTCTTTTTTTTTTAGAGAGCTATTTTTCTTTTTAATTTCACTAGCAATTTTGGATAAAATAATTTGTTATATTCTTTTATATAATTTTAATAGAATGCATTTAATTAAAATATTATAAAATATAGTATTGGAATAAATATACTCAGTTAAAGGGACAATTCTGTCTACAAAAGTTGTACCAAGAAAATTAGCTGCTGCCCGAAGCAGCTGCCCTATCCTTTTCATGTTATGTTCCTTTGCCAGGTCAGACCTCCCATTCTATATCTGATCAACTCCTAACTTAATTTTATGAATTTTTACCGCAGCTCGCAGGATCTTATTGTGCGGATAAAAGAAGCTAGTAGGGTTAATGATAGGAATAAAGAGGCTGCAAATGCAATCTGACATGTTACAAGAAGCGAGAGAGGGGGGTTTTTTTTTTTTACAAAAACAAAAAACTGCAAGGAGATTGTTGTACTAACAAATACGAATGTATTATGCATGTAGGAGAAGTGTTAAGTGAAATTTGTTAGGATAACTTATTAACTTATAGTAATAATGTAATATAGTTGTTGATACATGCATTAATTTAGTCAGAATTTTTTTTTTATTATTATTATACTACGTGCCATTCTTTTCTTTGTAATTTCCTTTTCATTCTGCCTTTCGGTTTCCTCTTTTTTTCCTCTTGATAAAGCACCATAGTTTATCTAAGTCTAGTTTTTTTTCCCACGCCTCGTCTCTTTTGTCCTGTTCGGACGTGGCTCGCCAGTACGAATGCCATTTTTTCGATTTATGTCACCTACTTTCTCGCTTTTCCATTTCTGTGTTGCCGATCGTTGGGTGTCTGCCTATGCTCGACAGAACGTGGTTGCGCACGTTAGCTCCGCTTCGATGGGTTCGCTGGTCTGCGCGCCGTGCTCCTCAGGTGATGTATTTTTTTCACTCTGAGTTTGGTGTACTGGTCCTGTCTTATTTGGGGATTACAAGTTGCCTTCATGTTTGTCTCATTTCGCTTCTTATGCGCTGCCCTGCCTGCCATTGCTCCTTCATGTACCATAGTTAGAACAGATCGCATATTCGCATGGATATATTTAATGAAAATGGAATTCGAGGTCGAGGATGTGTATCTGGTGTAGATGGGGGGTTACTCTTTGGAAGCATGGAGATAATTTTTTTTTAGGCTTGTGAAAATAAACCCTTTGATGGCCTGCAATAAGTCACTTTAATAAATTAAAAAAAAAACAATTACTCATAAAAAGGTTTTTTTTGGGTAAATTGATTTAAGAAGCTACTTTTTTACACATTAAATGTCTATTTTTTGCAAATTAATAAGCATGTCCGATGTAATTCCGTTCCAATATCATTTGGAAATTTGAATTAATATAATACATTTCAAGAGAATAAATATTTTATTTGATTTTAACTATTGATTAATCAAAATTGGTACAAAAAAAAATTTGAATATTTTCAATATTACTTTATTGGTAACAAAATTCGTTTGGATATTTCTTTCCTTTCCTTTTGGTACTCAGAATTACTCTTATTCTATAGACAACATATTGTTTAATTTTGAGCCTATGTACTTGTTACATATAAATAACGGGTCGACAAAGTACGCATATTCTTGTGTTTAATAGCAAACGATTTAGAACATGCATCTAACATTTACCACCTGAGCTGTCTTGATATTTTTATTTACTGTCGTTAAGGCTCATTTCTGAAATCAACAAATGCAGGTTCTGGCACTGCCATCACAAAACCCTTTTTAGTTTTTACATTACTCTTCTACTCCTCTAAAAAAAAAAAGTCTAAAGTCTAAGCTTTTTATCCCAAACAAGTTGGGGTAGGCTAGAAATGACACCCCGACCCTGGTCATTTCTTGTATATATGGCTGAGTTTTTACGCTGGCTTGCCAAGCCTATGTAAAAAAAATTAATTACATAATCATTAAAACACGACGAAGTTCTTTACAAGACTTACTTTTACTATGTCGAAAATTAAGAGCTCTCAAGTTGATTAAAGTCAAAGTAGAATCACTATATTATGTCGACCTTAATTTTACCAATCATTTAGTACCGCTTTGATGAATGATCCTTATGTGTCTCATAAACACTCTTTCCATGACTCGTATCTTCATCGAGCAACTCATTTATTATATCCTGGTGTGGAAACCCATCAGAAGCTGAACCAGAAATTGAGGTTAAAGGCGGCTCTGACGAGGGTCGACTTGTGCGCCACCTCTCAAATTCCCTATCAATATTTGAAGCGAGCCCACTAGCCAATTTCTGAGACTCGTCTAGCTTGACTGGTATAAATTTGAAGATTGGTTCTTCAGGGGTTCCAGAAAGAACTGTTGACAAAGGTGAAACTGAAGATGCTGGCATGCTTGTACCAGTTGTACTGGTAGCGGCACTAGTGGTGTCATTGGTATCCATATCGGCATTGTGGTATGACCTTGGTATATAGGGTGCTTCATTGGCCAACCTTCCCAGTGAACTTCCCGAGGATGCTGGCATCCTGGTACAAGTACTGGTACTGGCACTAACGGTATCATTGCTACCTGTCTCGGTTTTGAGGTGTGACCTTGGTGTATAGGGTGCTGCATTGATCAACCTTTCCAGTGAAGCTGTGGATGCTGACATACTTGTACCACTTGTATTAATACTGGTACTTGCACTAACCGGGTGTGACCTTGGTGTATAAGGCGCTGCATTGATTAACCTTTCGAGCAAAGCTGTGGATGCTGACGTTCTTGTACCACTTGTACCGGTATTAATACTGGTACTGGCACTAACAGGGTGTGACATTGGTGTATAGGGTTCTGCATTGATGAACCTTTCCAGTGAAGTTGCAGAGGGGGAGAGAACTAGTGCATTTTGTAAGGTAGAAGAAGAAGCAGGTGGTGCGGAAACAGTACGCTGAGCATCTGAGATGAAAGGAGCACCGCGAGGCCTTGCAACAGTACCAACCTGAGAAGATATGCCACTGCCCCTGGATTGTGTAATGTTCGGTTTTGGAGAAGGTGGTAGAGAAGAAAATGTGACTGGTTCAGTTCTAGCAGCATTGCTTTGTGTGGGCCTTGGTACAGCTTCAGGGGCTACCTCTGGGGGAGACAAGACAGGTGGCGGCCTCTCAATCGGTTCAGGGCATGAAACAGCAGAAGGATCCATTGTCTTTGTAAAACTTGTTGTCGAAACAGAATTAGATTGAAGCTAAATTGGAAAATTTATATAAAACAAGAGGACATTGACATGTTGTGATATCACTAGCATTTTCACAATACTAAATACCGTTTCCAGCACCTAAAAACATGTTCTGCTATAAAATCCTAAACAGCGGAAAGAAAAGAAAAGAAAAGGAAATGGTACAAGATTTATTTAGAATTTTGGACAAAACAAGTGGCCTTGAGATCAAAGAAAAACAAGAAGTATATAAAAGATCCTTCAAACTCCCTCCACTTGTCAGTGACGAGTCTTGAATTTTTGTTCTTCGTTTTAGTTCAAAGAAAAGAATGAAAAGGAGAGAAGAAAAGAAAAGAAACCCAAGAAGAGGAAATAAACAAACCTCAAAGAGCACTGGCCTCAGAAAACCCACAGCTCTCTCTCTCACTGGAACCTCTGTAGTTTTACAACGAGGTGGCACTGGCACCACAGTATGTGTGGAGTCAGTATGCTAGTTTATATATAGCATGGGCCGAGCATCAGCCATGGATAGAAACATTTTTTATATAAGTGCGTTGTTTTTGTGGATAGAAACATTGTATTGGTGATTTTCTCTGACAAGCTTGGTAAAATAATTTAACTTGAATACCCCAAATAAATTTGGGTATCTTTGTAGTGCAAGTCAGATAATTTGGGATTTTATAGATTAATATGGTCAAAATTCAATTTTATAAACTTTTTGTAGATATACATATAAATGAAAAACATAGTGGTTATGATCCGAGGATATATGATAATTGGGTTGTGGCGTTATGGGCTGCAAATTTCCAATTTCTTGAATTACTTGAAGAGTACTTTACGCTACAATTTTAAAAATACACTCCACTGAGTCTAAAATCACAGATTGTTATTATGAGTCGATTAACTCGTTACATATATGTATGCATATCCTAATTGCGTTTGACAGAACCACAAAAAAATAAAAAGGAGAAAATGAATCTATTTCTACTATCAAAACTCGCCCGAGTATGTTGGTATTTTATTTTTTATTTTCATTTTTTTTTTACTATTGTTAAGCTTAACATCTGAAACGACAAATGCAGGTTCTGGCAATGCCATCATTACGAGCGTTTTCCCATTTGTCTTCGACCCTCTTTGGAAGAAGAAAAAAAGGCATAATTATATTTAAAACACGACTAAGTTCTTTACAGGAGTTACTTTTACAATGTCGAAAATTAAGCTTACACTCTGAGCTCACAAGTTGAACAACATCAAAGTACAATCATTATTATGACCTTAATTTTACCAATAATTTAGTACCCATTTGATGGATGATACATGGGGTGATACCCGTTCACTCCACCCATCATACCAGAATACTCTCCTAACAGGTAAGGGTACCCATTTGTGTCCCCCATCTCGACCACCGAAATATCTCCATGCCCATGCCACTGGTCAGGCATGTCATCAACATACCCATTTGAGTAAGTAACGAGATCCACATGTGAGAAATGCCGGGTCGAACCAATACTGCTATTTGCGCCTGTACCTGCAACCCTACTCCCAGCAAAACCACTTCCAATTGTACCAAATGATCCATTCACATACCCATTGCTGTACGGATGGTTAGGCATGGAGTACTGCCGAGTGAAGCTCCTTATGCGGGGTTGGGATTCAAGGATCTCACTAACACTCACGCCATCACTCATATCTTCATCCAGCAAATCATTTATTATGTCCAGGTGCGGAAACTCATCAGAAGCCGAACCAGAAATTGAGGTCAAAGGCGGGTCTGATGAGGGTCTGCTCGTGCGCCACCTCTCAAATTCCCTTTCAATTCTTGAAGTGAACACACTAGTCGGTTTCTGGGACTCATCAGGCTTGACAGGTGTAAAATTAAATATTGACCGTTCAGGAGTTACAGTCACAGTTGCAGAGGAAGGTGAATCTGAGGACACCGGCTTGCTTGTACCAACTGTACTAGTATTAGTACTGGTGCTGGCACTGAAGGTGTCATTGGTACCCATCATGGCATTGAGGTATGACTTTGGTGCAGATGCTGCTGCATTAGTCAACTTACCCAGTGAACTTGCTGAGCGGGAGAGAACAGGTGCATTTTGTAGATTAGAAGCAGCGGGTGGTACACTAACATTATTCCGAGCAGCTGGGATGAGAGGAGCGCTAAGAGGCCTTGACACAGTAGCATCTGGGGAAGACATGCCACCACTCTTGGATTGCGTAACGGTCGGTTTTGGAGAGGGAGATTGAGAAGGCACTGCGACTGGTTCCGTTCTAGCAGCATTGCTTGGTGTGGCCCTTGGTACTGTTTCAGGGGTTGGCTTTTGGGGAGACAAAACAGGCAGCGGTCTCTTAAGGGGTACAGGGCATGAAACAGGAGAAGGCTCCATTGTCTTCATCTTGGCTGGGGCCTTGGTCTCAGTTTTTTCTTCGAATTTCAGCATTGCATTGGAAATGCCCATTTCTTCTTTCTAAAATTATTTTACGATACAGGACAGATTTCAGGTTAAATTGGAATACAAAATCAAAATTGTGGATACTGATTTGTAGAGAGAGAATACAGAAAGGTATATTTCCCTATTGTAAAAACATGGTTTTCAAATTTTTAGTTCATTTTTTAGGTCAAAATCAGATTTTTCTGAAAGTCTTCAAAAAGATTCAAAAACTAGGTTTTGCAGTCTTCTCCAAATCTAAGACTAATTTTAGCAGGAAAAAAAAACTCCCATATACAATTCAGAAAGAGAGAAGCCAGCATTGACCAAGTTTATCTTAATTCAAGGCCTTGATTGACTTGCTATTTAGCATATGGCAGTATTTGACCGAATGAAAAGACAATTAAAAAAAAGATGAACAAAAGATCACCTTGTCAGGCATCTGCTGCGTATTTGGCAGCACCCCATCTCTGGTAGAATTTGCAGTCACCTGTTCTGGTTTCAGACTGACAGATGTGCTCGACTCAGGAAAAGAATCAGTTTCCATGTTGCTTAACCCATTTTTGGCACTTTCTAATGAATTTTTGTTCTTATTAAGCTGTTTCCTACCCCTGTATGTTGACATAATAAAAATCACAATGCACCCACTATGTTACAATATAAAAGTTAAGGACATTCTGCCATGGACTAATTTCCTCAGCATGGTCTGTGTTTGACCCTAGTTTTTACTCAAATCAATCACAGTCGTTCATAATTTTGAAGGAAGGTCTTTTTTTTTTTTTTTGAGGAAATAGCCCACATAAAAAAATGGTCCACTGCAGAATTTGCCTAGAAGTTAAAAAGTTAATGAAAAAATAACATACTGCTATGAACTTTTCAATATAAGCAGCTGGTCTTGTACAACATGAAGTAAAGCTATGGTCCTGTGTATAGCAACAATCAGCCAGTTTTAAGACCTCAAATATTGATTTTTGAGATTCAAACAGCTGAACTGAGCTGCTCGACAGAAGCAATTAGGAATGGTTGATTTTTCAATTTGAAGACCTTTTTACTACTTTGGATCGAGAAAACAATTGTTTCTTAAAAACCCTCAACAGTCACAGAAATGATCCCCCCCTAATCAGAATATCGTAAAAGAATCACACACAACTTATATTCAGAATATCGTAAAAGAATCACACACAACATACATTGGTTGTTTGAATCTCAAAAATCAAGATTTAAAGCAGTATCACCGGCCAATGATACAATGCATTGCACCATACTCTTACACGTATAAAATGCATTAGTTTAGATTACCGTGTTCTGTATGTTTTCTGCATGAAGTATGATGTACATTTTGCAAATTATATTCCTTATTTGCAAATGATAAGAGTTCAGAACTGGACCAAAATTATAACAAAAAAGCTTGGATAGATTTCCAAAACGAACTTGCAATATAGAGCACAAATTACAAACAATGCTCCAGAATGCATATGTATAATTACAGCACATATTAAGAAATAAACCATGGGCATAGAGCAAAGGTTCAATACCTATTAGGTGAGGCCTGAACTTTGAAAGGGGCTGAAGCAGAATCGGTTGAACAAGTAGATGAGCTGTCATCGATAGATGTGCTTCTCTTTCCATTCTTATCCCCATTTACCATCTCACTGCTGCTGGCCCCGATCTGACGGGTTTCAGATGTGTCAGTCTCCCAGTTGACAGGACTCGAATCTCTATCATCCGCATCAAGTTGGAGAGCCTCAGAGGCATCATCTATGATCTCAGATGCATCAGATGTTGCCTCATTCTCAGCCTCAGCAACAGCTATTTCTTCTTGCTTTGATGAGGTATCATCTATTACCATAATTTTATCCTTATTCTTTCCTTTGTCTTTCCCTTTTCGACCACTTTTCTTCTGCTTGCTCTGTAGATGTAAACATGATTAAAATAGTTTCAACCATCAAGGAATCTAGGATACATACTCTCTGTGCGTGTATGTGTGTGTGTGCGCGCGAGCGTGGACGAGCTTTCATATAGATATAAATAGAGTATGAGGGAGTTGCACGTAGTAACCATGAACATAGTCTAGGGGATCTATGGCAAATCACTACTAGTTTAAGCTAGCACAAAATTCCAATATTATTAGATAGATGTTTCAAGACTGTCTTCCAGAAATCTTCAAACAAAAGGAGCTCGCTGATGGTCATTATAAAACCAGATCTATCCCAGATAAAAAAGAGATGAAAACCAAATTTGTAAGACACTTTAATAATTCAAAAACATGTTTGCAATGTACATGGGAGTGATCGAAACAAATAGACCCCAAATTTTACATTCAATATGGGGCATTTTAATGAACTTAGCAGATCATTTGTATCTAAAAATGTTTTATAAAATATAAATAACTCGGGCCTTATCTGAAATATCTGAAATTGAAACAAAAATGGTTATCTTCACCAAGATTTTACAGGTAGAGGGCAAAAGAAACCTGTTTTTTCTTGGAGCGTTTATCCTTCTCTCGCTTCCCATTTTCAGCCAGACCTGCAGCCTCCTCTTCACGAATAAGCTCCTCTTGCCTCCTTAGTGCAACGGCTTCTTGATGTGCCACCTCAACTCGACTAATTTCATCAAATTATATAGAAAATGTTAAAGAAACAGAAAATATTTTAAGAGTAACTATTATGAATGAGAATCAGAATACTGCACTCTCATCTCATCTTACCTATCAACTTTACAAGCTTAGTAATATGTATGTTGCAGGGATACTTAAATCACACAACCACACATGCATCGGACAGTTACGTAGCACAAATGTGCAAAGAAGAAAGAGTGGACGCATTACCTGGCAAATTGAGTATTATAATTTACTTAACTGTTCACGGTCAAGTATACAGAGCAAGTGGACAAACAAAGGACTCATCAGTGGTGCCCTGGAAAACTAACGTCACTCTTGCCTACTTCTGCTTAAACATTCCAACCAGATACTAAAGAATTGATGATTTCGCATTTTCTTCCTGAAACTTCACAATATCTTATTTCCTCCTCATTGAAATTTACTTTCTTGAACTTTCTCAAAATCAATGATAAACAGTATACTTTTGAGCAATGCATTAAAATACTTTATTATTACACACTTTAATTGTATTTTTTATTTTAAAATAATATTTGATATATTCTTCAAAATATACTTTTGAGCTATGAAAAATAATAAACATGTATATGTAAATCATGCAGTATCCTGATAAGAAATTTTCATATCAGCTCATCAAATCATGTCAGACTAAGATGCACAAACTATCTCCACAACATAAGTAATATGACATAGTCCTAGTCTTATCATATTTGATTCAAGAATAAGAGAAGCTATGCATATAACATGAGGAGACAACCTTAATAACATAAATAATAAAGATGCAAAACACCACCTGCAACCTTTTTGTTCTACAGACCCAATTAATGCAAGAAAAAAAAGGAATAGAAACAATTACTGACCTGAATATCTGAATTAATGCAAAGAACTCAACAGTTCTTCGACCCAGCTCAGTCAGCCGTCTGTCGTCTCGATCATAGTGATGAACACTGCTGCAATCATCCCCAGAATTCCCTTCCTGAATACAAACAAAGCAGATAGAAGTTAAATTCTGATAAAGCAGAAATTATTAAATGGTTCAACTACCAATTAAACTAAATAATTTTCCATAATGGCAAACCAACATAACTAGCATTTGCAACTTTTTACCCAACTTTTCTGACAATAATAAAAGTGAACTTTTCAGCTCGATTGTATTGCAATATCGCTTACATGCCATTCCTGCCACTAAATGTGGGAACAATTGGAAACAATTCACAATAAGTAATTACAACAAAACCCTATGTACAATCAAAGTATGGTGCATGCTAGGCTTGGAATGTTACAAACAGCAAATACCCTTGCTAAACATAGCAAATAACAAAATATCACACTAACAACCATATATAAGAACTATTCTCAATTGAATTAAAAGATAACCAAACTATCTTCAATCCTCAAATGTTTTGTTCTTCTGAAAAAAATAAGACATGTAAAATGAGACATGTAAACAGACATGATTCTGGGATGCTCAAAGAATTTTGACATCAGAGGTACATCCACATTTTAAGATTGGCATATTATATATCCCTCCTTTTGGATGGTACAATCAATGTTCTTTATTTAAGCCTTACATGAAACTATTTTTTTGCAAGAAAAAAAATATATATAAATGATAAAAACTTGCATGCAACATTTCCACCTTTGTGCGATTTTGAGACCCCCTGTCATCCTTTGCTGGAGCAATCTGCTGGGGCCAGGTGTCAGAGACAGCTCCTTCTATCAATGCCACTACATCATCAGCCAACACAAAAGTGTCCTGATCAATATACACCATAGGATATGGGGCCCACGCCTCATCGCCATTGGATAGGAAGCTTTTCTTGTTCATGCTCTGGTACTCCAGCGATTTAAGGCCGCTATACATTGAATCCATCACCAGAGTTGATGTCACCTCCTTTTCAACAAAGAAGTGCTTTACTAGAACCTTTAGAATTGTGTCAGTTTTTTCTCTTGACATGCGCCGCTTCGTGGCTGGGTCAATGCTAAGCCAGAAGGCACGAAAGCTGAAGAAATTACCAAAATATGAGTAGACTATTGTATTTAAGATCAGTAGTTTGTGTTTGTTATGGATTATGTCAAAGGTCAGATCTGAGGCAGACTTAACGGTCATTCTCAATATTTGTAACAAAATTGTAAGATTTTATTCACAAAAGTACATCAATTTCTGTAAGATTTTGTTCACAAAATTACGTCGATTTCTGTAACAAAATATTTATCTTGTGACTTCCGGCATGAAATGGGATTAAGACAGAGAGAAAATATTTAACATCACCAATTAAATTTTCTGCAGAAAATGCAATATTCTTAATATACTATTGCAACTTAAAATGGTCTTTAAAATAATAGAAAAGAGGAGCAATACTCATTCCAGTTTACATATACAGATATCACGTTGATAATGTTCCATATAAGCTTTACTCACCTAGACCAGCGCACTTTATCATCAACCAATCGGCTAAGCTTCATTCTCCGATCATCAATGAAGCGTCGGCAAATTTGATCGATGTTTGTTATGTAGACCCGCACAAGTTCTCTCCTGTAATGACAATCTAGGCATCGAAACGGACGATCTGCCTTCTCCCTCAATTTTCAAAAATCACAAAGCACACACAAAACAAACACATTTAGCAGTACCAGAATGATTGTAAAGAAAATTCCAAAAAAAAAAAAAGGAAAGATTAATGTGCACTTCCCACTAAATTCTCAAAATGCATGCCAAATACGAAAAAAGAAAAGATATATCACTACACCCCTCCTCACCTCCAAGTTCTCCTTCACAAAAAGGAGAGAGTGATCCAATCGCTTATTTCTTTCTATTTATCAAGAGAAAAATAATAAACAGTACGTGATGCAAATGGAGAAATTCAGTGTTCTAAGAATTGAATTAGCAAAAGACAGAGACAGGTATGAAGATATGGCAAAGAAAGAAGGTAGAGAGGGAACACATAGGAACCCCCACACACACACAATAAAATTTCTCTTACATAGACTACTTAGCACTTGGTAACAAACAAACTTCCTGAAATTACAAATTTATACTATGTTTTGATAGGAGGAGAATGGAGGGATGGAAAGAGAATAGGCGTAATTTTTTTTTCTTTGTTTGCATAGAAGGAAATCACGAGGGGAATCCCTTTGAATATTTCCCTCCGAGTACCCACGCCCCCCCCCAACCCCCCAACACACACACACACACACTATATATATATATATATATATAGAGAGAGAGAGAGAAAGGCTAACGTGTCATCGAGCCGTTTTTCGAGATCCAAAATTGAAACGGTCAATCCAAACCATTCAAGTTGATCACCATATTGAAATACAGACGTTTCTCTCTCTCTCTCTCTCCCCTCTATATATATATATATATATATATTGGAAGAGAATGGAGGGATAAAAAATTTATGTTTCTTTTTATGTCGTTTTATTTTTTTACCTTCCTTTAATGAGACTATCCAAAGAGAGAGAAGAGGAGAGACAATTTTTCCTTCTCTTTCATTAATCATCCACACATACAGACGTTAAATAATTTTCATCCCTTTCTGTCTCGTCCTTTTACCTCCCATAATTCTCCTTCCTTTCCATTCCCTCTTTGTTATCCAAACACAGTGTTAGAGAGGATCAAAATCATACATGACAACTTTCCTTAGCAAACCTCACAATTAACCCCTAGATATATTTTTTAACTAATAATAAAGCCCATTTTTGGAAATGAATCTTCAACAAACCAAGCCAAACTATATCATTTTAAAACCACATCAAATCTGGTCAAAATCTAACCGAAGTTGTGCACAATTTTAACCTATAAATCAGACAACTCAACTGATCGTAGGAAAGACTTGGACTCAACTCAAGCCATGTGGATAATGATAATTTCTCACCTAACAGCTTGTTTAGGCATCTTTGAAGGAGAAGTTAAAAATAAACAGAATGGTTATAAATGATGTTTTTTTGGCTTTTGTAGTAAGTGTGATGATATTTCCTCAATTTGACACAGTATAATCTCCTACACTCAAAGAGTAAGATGAAACTAAAAAGAAGACAATAGGTGAGATACCTAATAACTTGAACTTGAGCCTTAATGATGAGAACATCGTCACCTAGAAACCCCTCATTTAATTTGGAGAGCTCCATGAACTTTTTCCAACCCCAGTCATGCTCCTTTTTCCAAAACCGGTGCAATGTATCTGAAAGTTTAAACCAGGTTTAGGTTTGAAAAGATCTTCTGGAATCTTTCTCTCTTCTATTTTGTTGGATAGTTTTGTTCACTTGTTTTCTTTTTTCCCAAAAATTTAGCTTTGTAGAGGTTTTCTTTTCATTTTGAAACAAAGCTGAAATGAGAAATATCATAGGGTGGGCCCACATTATACACTGGCATGGCAGCTGCAAATCCAGAAAGGAACACTAACCTGAGTACTTTGACTTCTTAGGATCTTTGTTAACTACTGCTATGGTGAACTGCGCAAAATGGCTCCAACCTGAAAGAGGATGAACATCAATGTATTAAAAATACTAGTTGAATCATCTTAACAGAGCAATAATAAGTTACAAATAGAACAAAAGGAAAAAGCATTTCAAGAATTTCAAAGAGCAATAATAAGGAAGGGTTTATGCAGTATGTACCTGGGAGAAGTTTATCATGGTTAGCGACACACAGAAAAAGAGATAAGTGATTGAAAACATCACATCCTTGAGGGTAGATTAAAATGTACCTACAAAAGATTTAAAATTCTTCGTTGACTTCAAAGGAAAAATCTTTTTATTGTATCTTACAATCAGTCTTTTAATCTTGCAAATAACTTCTTTCCAGCTAGAGTTCAATTAATTAAATCAGATGTATTTCTTACCATTTGTAACCACCAACATCAAAAGAATTGCTTCTTAGCTCCCTTTTGTTAATTTGGGAGAAACTTTCAATCCGCCAAGTGAATCTACCAAATAATTCTGACGGCTTGGGACCTGACATGACAAGTTGCAGAGATCAAATTGCATGCCAATGAGATCAATTCTAGCAGACAGCCAGAAAGCCAAAACAAAGTGCTAAAGCAATCAATCATTAATAAACTAGAAAATTTTAAATATGAAAGACATAGAAAGACATAGAACACAAGTGTAAGAATTAATGTCTACATTATTATCCTTTTTTCCCTAATTACAAATCACACTAATGAGCTACAAGAAAAGAAGAGTGAAATAATTCAGTGCTACAATTGCAGCAGGATACATATTGAATAGTATCAAGTTGTTATGTAGTGTGTTACCAATCAAACAAATCGTATTAATGTCCTCAAGATGAAATACTAAATAATCTTATGTATAGATCAATAACAATTACTGAGCCAGATTGGTTCCATATATGTATACCAAGTGGTCACTGAACAATACTACAAGTCAAACTCAGATGCTTGCCCTTCTTATGCATGATTTTATTTATTATCAGAGGCAGTCATTTTGTATAATGTGTTGTTAAATTCAGCTCAAGTAGCACTAAACAATTACACTAAACCATCCTATTAGACAAACAGAGAAGAGAGAAGTAGAGAACAAACCACAATCATCATCATCGGTCTCGTAGTAAGGCGGAGAGGTGGAAGGAGTACCATTTTCGACTTGCTCAGACGAGCGGGACCACTCAGCCAAGGACTCACCAGATTGGCATCTCTGATCAGTTGAAATTGCATCCAAGTCGGTGTCTTCGGTGAGCAAACCGGCCATTGGGAATACCCTACCAGTTTATTGTATTGTACCAATCTCCTTCTTATTCACCTGAATAGAGTAGAGAGATGTTAAATTGAGATATATCAAGGCTATATTGAATCCAGTTTAGTCAGTTCAAAATAATAGGTCGGTGATTGGTTCTCCTCGAACAAAGTAGATTTTGGGGCAAACCAATTGAGCTCAGATCGAGATTTTAAAGCTTAAACCTTCATAAATTGTGAGATGGCGCACTAAAAAAGGCATCAATTCAAATGCGATGATTGCAAAACAAAGACGAACAAGTGCAATTAAAGAAGATTCTCGAATCGATCTGAGAAACCCAGAACGGGATCTAAGCGATTACCTTGGTAAAAGAAAAGCTCGAGCCTTTCTTCGCCTCCCTCGGAAAAAAAAAAGAGGAAGGAGAGACGAAGAAGGGAAGAGAGAAGAGGAAAAGGAGAGAGATAGAAAGAGGAGAGGGATTTGGGGTTGGAGGTGAAAAGAGAGACGAGGACGGAGGCGATGAAATTTTATACGGAGAAAGAAAGATGTGTTGTGTTGTCTTGTGTTGTGACTTGTGTTGTGTTGTGTTGTGAGGAGGTTATTTGTTATTGTTATTACGCTTCTTCCCTTTCTTTCTTTCTTTCTTTCTCAACTTTTTATCATCATTTTTTATTTTTACCTCGGAGGGATTAATTGTGATGATGTAATAATCATGGCAGGCAGTAGGCTCTTCTGGGCTTTCTTTTCTCCAAGGAAAATCTATTTAGGCTATTTTGACTACTTGAGAAAAAAGATATAAAAGAAAAAATAGAGAACTGATAAAAAAAAAAATTTCAATACCTCTATTTTTAGTGCCTTTTTTAGGTCTTTTCACTTTATAAATAATGCTGATAACTTTATACGTATCTAACAATTTGATTTATCATTTGAAACATTTGGTATTCATTGAATAAACTTAATTTACACTTTTTTCCCTGACTTTTTTATCTTATCATAAATGCAAGTTTGTTTCTAATGTGTTCCTTAAGCTGTATTATTATCATTTTGGTGCTTCGGTTGATGATTTTTTTTCCAACTGTACAAAGCAACACGGAGATCAATTTTGTGAAGATTTGCGCTTTCAAGTTTCAACTTTCAACAAGGATAATTGCAAATAAACTAAAAACCAAGATGTAATGAATTGGCAAGCCTTTTGAGGGACTCGCAATTTCATCTATTGAAAGACGGAAATCAACGAGATCAATTAGTAGTAACTAGAATAAGATGTCATCATATATGGACAAATAAAAAAACAAAATAATGTTAGCTAATAAAAATATATTGATCGATCTACAAAATAAAATAGATATGTTATTCAATTTGTTTCTTTAATAGACGAAAAACTAAAATATATTGTTGTTTTATCTCGCGATTGATGACCAATTACATATCAACTCGATCGAATGGCAAAAACATGTGTTTACATGCTAGATCCAATATTCCAATATAGATTAATACTTCTTGGATCCGTGCGTTTATAAGTTTTTTATTATTATTATTATTATTATTATTATTATTATTATTATTATTATTATTATTATTATTATTATTATTATTAGTTGTAGAGAAGTGAAAGAAATAATAAGAATTTGTAGTCCATATAAAGAGAGTAACTAAACAAAGGATAAGACTATTTTTTGTAATGTTTTCAATGTTACGCTAAAAATGTTAACGTGCAATCAGAGTTTTTAGCATTATTTCGCTCCAAATAAAAAGATTATTTATTTACTATTCTTTTGAATAAAAAAAAGGTATAGACATTTTATATTATTGCTATCTTTGTATAATTGAACAGAAATTGAGCTTATAGACAACAGTAGGTTATATTTAGCCCAACCCAACCCAGAAAATGGTACAATTAATGACCCGCGACAAAGAGACTTTTTTGAATTGGGCTGTATGCAATGAACTTTATGGGCTTCTAAGAAAAGCAGTTTTTCGCTGTTACGCTTACTAGTGGCCTTTTATGACGCAAATCTTTCATGAAGGATTCAAGAATTATGCTGAAACCTGAAAGTCTTTTTAAATGGATCCTAATTTTTTCCCTGATTGAAATGAGTACTCTTAACTATTGAATTGGTTCAATCAAACTTCCTCCTTCAATCAAAAAATTACTAATTGCATATTACCTGTGTGGCTGTGTTACTTAGTGGAAAGCTGAGACTAGGAACAAGCTATCTGCAATATACCAGGTGTAGATTTCTTGCGGCTAGAAACTTTTGTTTCTGTACTCGGTTAAACTTTAAGTTCATTGTCCATCTCTTTAGTTAAATTCAGTGTCATAAAACCCAATCTAGCTAGTAGCACCTTCTAGTTCTAAGACCCAGCTTTAGTTCTCCTTTTTTAAGAAAAATATTCAACAGTTTGCATGTAAAATTTGTATGTTTTGTTTCATTATTGAGAGTTAATTTTTTTTTTATAATGATATTGAACTAAGAAATAATTTAAACTCGTTAACTATCAGCCAGATAAGTAATCAAATTGTTAACAAGAGAACGTGGAAACTGGATACATTTGCCAGTACTCACGATAAAGCCAAAAAGTAATATTTATGTTTTCCAAAAACAATTTTTTTTAATCAGGTCACGATTTTATGTTCAGTCGATTAATTATGTGAATATATGTAGATGTATGTATGTGTGTGTTTCTACATATATTTGCATTAATCATACAGCGCAGCAGCCACCAATGTATACTTCACCTAGATATCCAGCTTCTCTCTAGTGAAAATGAATTCTTTAATTGGATGGTCTCAGGCAGATCTAGACGACACCAATTCATTTCAATGTAGACTGTCAAGATGGAATTTAACCTCTTAATATTAAAATTTGGTTGATACTTGATAGTTAGTTAATGAGTAACTGCAATTCGATCATACTCTATTAATTGGAACCTGTCATACTGGTAAGTGGTAATTTTATCTTTTATGAATCTATATGATGTGTCATCTGATATCTCATTTTTCAGAAGCTCTTAACAGGCTTCCCCTTTTAATTTGACCGAAATTAAAAATTTTAGTACTTTTGATGTGATCTAAAGCACATTAGCAGTGCCAACGCACACACTATAACAACCAAAATCATTCAGGTCGCGGAAAATTTGAGCATTTTAGATCTTTCAAATAGTAATTAAGATTCTCACTTCTTAGGTATGAGCAAGTGACAAAACAAATACTAATTAAGAATAAGTGTTTAAATTTCTTGGATCATCCAAAAACTCCTCTTTGTACATCTCCTCTATCATCGGCTTCCACAGCCTTACCCGAGCATTGATGAACCAATTTGATATCTGCGGAAGAATATATAGTTGAAAGTTGAAACTTAGCAATTATTGTACATCAGACGCATCATACATTAGAACTAAGTAATCTCACCCCAAGAAAAAAGAAGGGAAGAATTGGAACTTGGAAGGGATATTGTTACCTGGCTTCGGGATAGCCCTGTCCTGACAGCCAGCATGAGCTTTTCATTGTCATTTGGATAACTGCTCCACCAAGAAAACCATCAATTTGAAATTACAATAAGTTTAAGGGAATCTATTTTCAAAACATCGGCTTGGAAATATATAAATATCAAAAGAACTTAGTAAAACAAATGCATATATATCTTCCAAACATTTTTTTTATATTTTGTGTCAAACATCTAGAGCTAAAAGCCTAAAACCATGAATATTGATTACTGGATATTGTCAATCTTGGAATAAGTTTGAATCACAGCATAATGATACTAATTAATAGGGACCAACTTCAACTCATTAATTTACAGTTGTGACTTGTGAGACCATTGCATTTGCATGTGAAAGCTAAATTAAAACCCTACTAGCTAGAATGGACGAATTTTCTCAAGGGAAAAAGAACACTTAGGAACTAAGTTTAAATTTAAATATGCATACAAAATGTTGCAACTTACAGGTTTTTGAAATCAAACTTGAAGGTATATTATGAAAACAGCTATAATGGTTTTTTGAGCCAAAAATCATTTCGAACGAACATTCAAAAACTTACGGGTGAAGGAAATGCTCAAATAGCCAAGCTCTAAGCACCAGAACTGAATCTTCAGGCAAACCTCTTAATGGTCTCCATACTTGCCTCATCTGCATCATTGCAAGATTTCTCAAACTCTCTTTTTTCGTCATTCCATTGTTTGCCATCATCTCCTCTTCCTGCCTTGAGTCTTTTGAGGCATTTATTTGAGTGATTATTTCATCTCTGAGGTTTGCAAAATGCTTAAGCATTGCTTGAATTGTGAGAGTGGTATAAGATGAAGCAGCACCAGTTCCAAGCATAGATTCAAATGAGGCTATAACTTCGTCCATTTGGTTGAAGTAGTGATCATACCGGCTCTCAAGCTGAAAATTGTAGAATGCAATCATATCAAATAAATATAATTATACCATACCAACTCTCGTAATTGTCATTTTTGGAATTATGGACTCCTTAGACCCAAAAAGTTGGTCGGAGCAAACACTCACAGGTGTAGAGATACCAAAGATCCTAATTTGATATAATTTTTCTCTCTTACATAACTGAAGATACCAGAAACAATTGAATGATTTTTGTCAAAAGAACAAAAAAGGTTGGAATTTTCAGATAATTTGATATTTATATTTAGTTAACAATCTAAAACTTAGCTAGATAAATTTCTGTTACAGAATGTGCCATGATGTCTAGTAAGTTTCCGTTCCTTTTCTCTTATGTAACTTATTAGATAATGTGGCATGATATGTAATAAGTTACCTCTGGTCCACATATAAGTATATAACTAAATTAGAGTAGGGTTCAAAAACAGATATATATCAGATATCAACCTCATTTAACAGTGCAATTAGCTTGGTTTGAACACTCTCTTTTTCTTTTGAAGAACAACACTTTATCCTCTCTCCTAACTGAAGAAACCTTCCATTGAATGATCTTCCTTCATTAACACTTATTTCAGCTGCACTGCTGATACACACCATCTCATTAAGTAGCTCTTGTGCCGGCTTCAAATAAGGAGAGTTTTGGAGCACATAGGCTGGAGAGTTGAAGCAAACAGTTTTTGTTGGGTCAGGTTGGATCTGAGAAGCAAGGCTCAGCGACAAGCCATTTCCAGGGCTTATTGTTTCAAATTGCGGTGATAGAGTTAGAGAACTAATTTGTGCAGTCTCTACCTGACTCCTTTCATTCCAAGTTGGAAATGCCTGAGATAAATTGTTTATTGATCGGTCATCCATTATTTTTGGGATAATATAATTCCCTAAAGCACCTGAATTGTAACCGAGGTAATGTATGCTTGACCTGAGAGAGTAAAAATATAACTTAATTTTAAAAATTGTAAGATATGAATATCATGAATAAAAAAAAAAAAAATAGAACCAAACAATTATCACATTTGGGTCCTCTATGGTAAGGTACTTCTGCCTTTAATCATTAATGAATAATAAATAAGCAGTAATTAAGATCTTATATATATAGGAGGTGATTTGTAATTTGGTACTGGTACAGATCCCAGTCCAGAGTAATTAAATCAGGGACTAGCATTAAGTAAACTGTAGGCTACAGTCCCAGAACATGAAACGCTTAACAAGGTAACAACAGCAGTTGCAGTTTTTATGGCTTTCTGCTAAACCACCATTTTCAGACAAAAGTAACCTTAGAAACTTCCTAAAACCCTAATACGTCAAAAAATGATATTCATGAAGCTGATGAAATAAGAAAACGACAAAAGGGAACAAATGAGAGCAGCCAAATGCCTACTTAAATTATTACAACAGCCACAATGAAATAAGATTACAACTCATTGTAATGTGACAAAGAAATGTCACTAATGGGATTTTAAAAAGAAAGCATACCTAAACCCCCAATGGTTGGCCGGTTTTTGAAAGAGAAGACAACAGAAGTACTGAGAGTAAGAGAGCAGACAAAACGAAGAAATTAAAGTTGCACTAAAAATTGAAAAGTTTTGGAGGAAGACAAGTAGTAGGAGGGTCCCCTCCCCTCTAAGCCTAATAAATCTTAGAAAAATAGGGAAAAAAAAAATAAAACACAAATAGAACCAAGGAGTGTTGCAGCTTTATTGACCTTCTTTTGCTGTTGGGACCCAATTGAATACTTTTCATGCTTATACTGATTTTTGTAAATGATAACAACTATTAAACAAAATGACAAAATTTGCTTAATTTCGGGACCAACATTAAAAAATGTGACGCGCACGCGCCAGCAGCTCTTTGATGTATAGAACCAATGCGTTCAAGTATTTGTGCTTATTGAGATATTCCTTAACATATGCATCCAAAGTCCAAACATAACTTTGTAGTGCAAGCTTTCTGATACTCCAGGCATTAATTGTTTCGCGAGTTTTTTTTTTATATAGGGACATATTTGCATCTTCTAATAAAATTTAGGTTTCATAGAGAAAAATTCCGGCCCAATTAATGGTCTTTTTTTTCTCTCTTAAATCTGATTCCTCTAGAATTCTTCGATAGAATTGCCTCTATAATCCTTCCATATGGATTAATAGAAACGTAACATATGATGCATCATGCAAGAGAAATAGTAAATCACTAAATCATATCCAGAAACAGGTCTATATATTGATGAAACCAGCAATAACTGATATAATAATAATAATATCAGGACCACTCCAGAACATATATTCTAGTAAGATTTTTTTTTTTTAAACTGAATTCAAAAGCAAGAAATCAATAGATTCGTTGTGGAGATGATGAATTGTTGAAATATTACTTTTGTTAATTTTTCGATTTTGATTATTTTGCCTCCCCTCGTGTGAAATTAAGTTGATTCTGCTCGTTCCAATATTACCATCTCTCTATTTATGGAAGTTTCCTTCAAGGGATTTAATTTTCCTCAAATAGTTTTAGTGTGGAGAAAAGGGGTTGTTTGGCTCGGTCCGAGATGGCTTGAACTCGGACCGAGTTGAACCACACCTCTTTGGCTCGGTCCGAGTTGGCCAGAACTCGGTCCGAGTTGGACCGTCTGACTTTCCTTTTTATGATTTATGCATATATGGAAATGTAATAAAAAGAAATATTAGCCTACCTATTATAAAGGAGGCGCCTCCCTCTTCCTTTCTGACCTATCTTCTTCCCCAATTCTCTCTTGTACTCCATTATTATTGAAAAGAAATAAAAAGTGTGGTGTGTGTGAGTCGTGGACGTAGGTACATATTGTACCGAACCACGTAAAATCTTCGTGTTCTTTTCTGTGATTGCTTTTGTTTACATGGTATCAGAGCGGTAGGTTCTGAGATCTGTGCATTATTATCGTTTTTGTATCCCTGTGCGAGTTACTGCACAGTTGATTCCTCGTTGTGCGAATTACTGCACAATCAGACTTGTTCTTCTCGACGAGATCTCACCGAGTTACTGTGTGAGTTTATTCCTTGCGTGAGTTACTGCGCAGTTGATCTTTCTTCCTTGAATTTTAACACCGAAACCGACCCCAAATCTCTAACAACCAAAGTACCAGAAACCATGACTCATATCCAAAACCTAAACGATTGTTGGATTATAGATTCAGGGGCAACCGATCATATGACTTACAATAAGGACGACTTGATAAGAGAATCTCATCCAAGGAGGACTGAGATCGTCAATGCAAATGGGGAAGTTTATCCAGTCACAGGGGCTGGAGATGTTCAATTTTCCTCTTCTCTAACTCTTTCAAATACTTTATTGGTTCCTTCTCTTTCATCAAGACTATTGTCTGTAGGTCAATTGTGTGAAGAACTGAACTGTGTTGTACTCATGTATCCCAGATTTTGTCTCTTTCAGGACCTTATGACAAAGGAGATTATCGGTCGTGGTATTAAGAAGGGAGGACTGTATCATTTGGAAGACATAGCTACTGGAAGAGCTCACTTATCAGCTGGCTCGAGTTCAAGTAGGAAGTCTTCAATTTGGATGTGGCACAGACGTTTGGGACATCCTTCATTCGGGTATCTCAAGAAACTTTATCCAAGTTTATTTTCTGGATTTGAGAACGAATCTTTTGAGTGTGAGGTATGTATTAAATCTAAGAGTCATCGAGCCCATTTTGCTAAGAACTTGGATAATGACAAAACCACTCCTTTTGACCTGGTTCACTCTGATGTATGGGGGCCTTCCCCAGTTGAATCCCTAGGTGGTAACAGATGGTTTGTGTTATTTGTTGACAATTGTACCAGAATGACATGGATTAATTTGGTAAAGCATAAAAGTGAGGTACCACTTGCCATCAAATCTTTCATTACCATGGTAAAGAACCAGTTTGATAGAAATGTTAAAATTTTCAGAAGTGATAATGGAAGTGAATTTGTCAACAAAACAGTAAGAGAATTCTTTAACACCAATGGGATTATACATGAAACAAGTTGTGTGGGTACTCCCCAACAAAATGGTATAGCAGAGCGAAAGAATAGGCAAATCCTAGAAATGACTAGGGCAATGATGCTAGAAAACAATGTACCTCATTCTTATTGGGATAATGCAGTTACATCAGCAGTTTATTTGATGAATAGGGTGCCTTCTGTGGTACTTGACTTCCAAACACCCTTGCAAGTACTTTCAAAATACTGCTTAATTCCCTCTGTCCTTACAATTCCACCAAAGGTATTTGGGTGTATTGCCTATGTTCATATACAGAAACATCAAAGGTCAAAGTTGGATCCTTGTGCTGAAAAATGTGTGTTCATAGGCTATGGTCAACATCAAAAGGGCTATAGGTGCATGAATCCATCCTCTAGAAAAGTCTATACCACCATGGATGTGACATTTATTGAAAATGAAGGGTATTTCTGTAAAAACCAGACTCATTCTTAGGGGGAGAGTGTGATAGACAATGAACTCTGGTTCGATGCAGTAAGAAATGATGTTTTTGGTTCGAAATCTGAGATTTGCCCAAATGAACCTGTTCAACTCGGTCCGAGTTGGACTCATCTCGGTCCGAGTTCGACCCATCTCGGTCCGAGTTCGACCCATCTCGGTCCGAGTTCGACCCATCTCGGTCCGAGTTCGACTGAATGTGAGCATTTGAATCTAGAAATGGACCCATTGGCTAACTCGGGTCCATCTGAAGAAGGTTTGGAAAGTGAAGATGAAGAAATGATACAGTCTCCTACTTCACCACATGATCAATTTCCTGAGTCAGAGGTAAGTAATTCTGAACATGTTACTTCTGAATCTGTTACTACTAATCATGGTTATCAGTTACCTTTCAGAATCAACAGAGGCAGACCTCCTAAGAGGTATAGACCAGATGAGATTGGTGAGGGCAGGTATGCAACGGCAAACTTTATGACTATGTCTCACATGCCATCTTCTGTGAAAGAATTTGATAGAACCTTGTCGTCAGTTCACATTCCAAGAAATCTGAATGAAGCACTCAGTGATCCCAAATGGGTGGATGCAATAAAGACAGAAATGGATGCACTTGAAAAGAATGAGACATGGGAACTGGTGACAAGACCAAAAGACAGAAAGGCAGTAGGCTGCAAATGGGTATTTACAGTCAAATATGGGCCCACTGGAGAAATTGACAGGTACAAAGCAAGACTGGTAGCAAAGGGCTATTCTCAAACATATGGAGTAGACTACCAGGAGACTTTCTCTCCTGTAGCAAAACTGAACACTGTGAGGATCTTATTGTCCATTGCAGCAAATAGGGACTGGCCTCTACATCAATTTGATGTGAAGAATGCTTTTTTACATGGTGACATTGATGAAGAGATCTACATGGATATCACACCAGGATACAGTCACTCAAGCAACCAACTTCTTGTGTGTAGATTGAAGAAAGCATTGTATGGTCTGAAACAATCCCCTAGAGCTTGGTTTGGAAGATTTTGCTGTGCTATGAGAGGATATGGATACACTCAGAGTGATACTGACCACACTTTATTTTTCCTCAAGAATAAAGGTAAAATTGTTATCTTGATAATCTATGTTGATGATATGATAATCACAGGTGATGACTCTGAAGGAATCCGGGATTTGGAAGAAAAATTATCTAAAGAGTTTGAAATGAAAAATCTAGGAGGGTTGAAATATTTTCTTGGAATCGAAGTTGCACGCAATAAGAAAGGTATTTCTTTGTCTCAAAGAAAGTATGTGCTTGACTTACTTGCTGAAACAGGTATGTTGGACTGCAAACCAGTTGACACACCAACCAAACAGAACACCAAGTTGGGTGTATTTTCTGATCAGGCACCTGCAAATAAGGATCAATACCAGAGATTGGTAGGGAGACTCATTTACTTGTCACATACTCGGCCTGATATCGCTTATGCTGTGTCTGTGGTGAGTCAATTTATGCATGCTCCTAGTGAACAACATATGGAAGCTGTCATGTGGATTTTAAGGTATCTCAAGGGATCCCCAGGACGAGGTATCTTCTTCAAAAGGAATGGTCATCTTCAGGTTGAGGGATATACAGATTCTGACTGGGCTGGAGATGTGACTGATAGAAAATCCACGTCTGGATACTTCACATTTGTTGGAGGTAACTTGGTTACTTGGAGGAGCAAAAAGCAAAAGGTGGTAGCTTTGTCAAGTGCAGAGGCAGAGTTCAGAGGAATTGCTAAAGGTTTGCAAGAATTACTGTGGATAAAGAGAGTACTCAAGGATCTTGGTCTCTATGATAACAGGGAGATGAAGTTGTTCTGTGACAACAAGGCAGCTATTGCAATATCTCACAATCCGGTGCAACATGATAGGACCAAGCATATTGAAGTGGATAGGCACTTTATTCGACAGAATTTAGAAGATAAAGTCATTAGCATTCCTCACGTGAGAACTGATGAGCAATTGGCAGATATACTAACCAAAGGGGTATCATGTACCATTTTTCAGGGAGTGATTTGCAAGTTGGGCATGCAAGATATCTACCTGCCAACTTGAGGGGGAGTGTGGAGAAAAGGGGTTGTTTGGCTCGGTCCGAGATGGCTTGAACTCGGACCGAGTTGAACCACACCTTTTTGGCTCGGTCCGAGTTGGCCAGAACTCGGTCCGAGTTGGACCGTCTGACTTTCCTTTTTATGATTTATGCATATATGGAAATGTAATAAAAAGAAATATTAGCCTACCTATTATAAAGGAGGCGCCTCCCTCTTCCTTTCTGACCTATCTTCTTCCCCAATTCTCTCTTGTACTCCATTATTATTGAAAAGAAATAAAAAGTGTGGTGTGTGTGAGTCGTGGACGTAGGTACATATTGTACCGAACCACGTAAAATCTTCGTGTTCTTTTCTGTGATTGCTTTTGTTTACATTTAGATCAAGCCATTTTTTTAACTATATTAAATTTGATAAATATTAGCAATCAATTACTAGACTTTGAAGCAATTATTTTTTTTCCCATATTTATAGTATTGGCTTTGTTTGGATGGATGGGAATAAGAAATTATTCAGGAGTAAACAGCTATTCTTGATTAAGGCACAATCCAAACAACTTAAATCTAAGGGTTTACTCCGGTTAGGAAACGGATTAACTAATCTAACAAAACGTTAGAATAAGAGAGTGAGATTAAAACTTAAAAAGAGGAAAAAGACAGCTCATTTTTTATTCCTTGCAATATCCAAACAAAAACTTTACTCTGAAATTAAACTTATTCTTAAAAATTTACGATTAAGAATTTCAATTCTGAATAACTAATTATATCCTTAATCTCATATGATCCAAACAGAGCCATATTATAATTTTGAAGTAAGAACACTTTCAAGATTGTAAGTGGTCAAGACGTACGTAACAACATCTAAATGTAATTTTGATGAACTGTTTTCGTTTCAAAGGGGTTTCAAACTGTGAATGATAATGAATAAAAGCAGAGAGCTCTTTTCACTATATGGATTCTACATATAGTGACTCTTGAGAGAGTACTGCTGCGTCTGTCCCTCTCATTGCTTTAACTTTCTTGGGAGTTGTGTACTGAACACACGCAGAGAGAGAGAAAGAGAAAGAGGTACAGTGTGTGACCAGTCTAAGATCTAGACAACAATGCCGATAATAAAGAAAAGCAGCATTCGCTCTTTCATTGAAAGCTCAGTCTCTTTGCTCAGTAACTCTCTTTTGTCTATGGTACTTCACTGATGAAGATAGGTTTGGTTTTAACTTTCAAGTTAAAAAAAAAAAAATTACATTTTTTTAATATTTATTTAGGTCAGGGACTCAGGGCCTCATGGTCATGGGGCGAAGAGGATGTCTGTACACTTGACATGGTCAGTCAGATGGTCTTTTGATTTTTAATTTGATTTGACTCAACCTAAGACTACTCTTGATGTGATGTGATCCCTCCCTGATAATGATTGCTGCAATTTATTCTTTTTAGACTTCGTTCAATTTATTTTTTTCTTTTCTCTATCAGATTCTTTCTACTACTGCGTGGTCACATCCCACATGGCTGCTGTAATTATGCAGCCAGTTTCTCCTTTTATTATTTAGTTTATGAACAATTCTTGGGCACTTTTTCTCGAATTGAGTGGCGAATTTCATCAATAAATAAAATAAAATTGAGTGGCAAAATATCATGGAAATTAGAGACCGATTTTTACATTAGATTAAAATAAAATTGAGTGGCGAAATATCATGGAAATTTCTCCTTTTATTTTCACTTTTTACAATCCATTACATCTATTTACATAATATCATGGAAATTAGAGAATGTCATTTGAATTTCTTAAATTAGAATGACACTGTTGTGTTTCATTGTCCTATCCAAATTATAGCAAGTAGCAACATTGAAACTTATTGCATTATTCTTTATTATATTCTAAGATACCGTTAAGATTTCAGAAAAAAATAAAAGGGTGCTCAATAGTGCAAGCACTACACTAACTTTTTCAGAAAAAAAAAATAGAAATTGACTTTTCATGTTGGGAAAAAAAAAAGTTAGATTTGACTCTTTCCTTCCTTCCAAAAAAAAAAAAAACGGAAAAAGTAGAAGAACAAGGAGAAGGAAAGGAACAATGTGTGTTTGGGGCTTTGGGCATAAGGAGAAAGAAGAGACGAACACTTTCTTCTTTTATTTAACTTAATATTAAAAAAAATAGTCATGCATTATAGAATTGGTGTATTAAAATTATAAAATTATTGATTGGATTAGTATGAAAACACTTATGATGTAAGAGAATAAATATGATATTAAAAATTTGAGAAATGCTAGAGTCCAATATATTGGACGGATCGATGGACTCCGTCCAATACGATCGTTTTCATATTTTTTTTAATTTCAAATAACCGATCCGAACCATTCAATACATTCTCCTTATTGAAAACTTGTAAGAAACCAATTTTTACATTTTTTTCGAATTTATTTAGTATTTTTTTGGTATTTTAAAAAATCGTTGTTATTGGACGATCCAAAATGTTTATATCATGAATTTTACAAAATACCAAAAACAATAGTAAAAAAATTCAAAAAAATGTAAAAATTGATTTCTTCAAGTTTTCAATATGGAGAATATATTGAACGGTTCGGATCGGTCATTTGAAATTTAAATACGTGAAAACGATCATATTAGACGGACCCATCCGTTCTATATATAGGATACTAGCATTTCTCTAAAATTTTGAAGGATAAAATATATAATTTCGATATATCCAAAATCCCAACAACTTATATATATTTCCAAATAAAAAAGCGGTAAGATAATAAAGATTACAGTGTCCTTAGCTAACATATGATGAACATATATATAACTAATTATCCAATCTAACCAACCAGCGTAATTTGACCCATCTCATTCAAAAAAAAAAATGATTCAAATTTAATTTAGTCAGCAACATATTAGATTTTAAGCAAGACTAATATTAGAACCAAACACGATTAATATCAAACGCAATATGAGGCTCTATTATTGACATTTAATTTAAACGGCCAAAAACCATTCAATGTGATCTTCATTTTAAATTTTTTTTGACCAAATTTTATATTTGTAAAATTTTATAACTGTTTTTTCTAAAAAAAAAAAAAACTTGCAGGTTTAGAATTAATTAGATTGAGGATTTCGTAAAATTCAAAAAAAGTAAAAACAAATCGAATTGTAAATATTTAATAGAAATAAAATTCGACCAATTTAACGGGTGCATCCCTAGTCCTAATCCTAGGCGTAGGTCATTTTTTTTCAACTATAATAATTAGTGCGCGGCGTGTTTGTGACAAAAGTGGCTATGTGGCTTTCACGGGAAATTTGAAAATTAAAAATAGAGAAAATTGGAAGTAACCCTTCAAATTTTCTTGAATTGGAAGTAACCACTCAAATATTTAATATTGGATATATCCCCTAATCATGTCATTTTGAGATATGAAACTTTTTGTTATAAATGGAATTATATATTGATTGTCCATTTTCATTATTCCTATTAATTGTATGAGATCTATAGCATTAATTAGAAGATTTGTTTTTGGCTTATAAATAGAGAATGCAAGTTGTATACAATAATTCAATTATTGAGAATAAGAAATACAGAACACCAATTTACTCTCTCTTTTATCTTTGTCTCTTCCACCTTTCACTTTATTTTATAACACGTTATCAGCACGAATCGCTCAAGAAGAAAAGGTAAAAGGGTTTGATTGAAATTAAAGATATTTTTTCCTTTTCGTATCTATTTTCTCTCTGGAATCACAAACCTAAACAGTAGGAAACAAAATACAAAGAAATATTTTTCCGTAGGTATGTATCTGTTTTAGATATATATATATATATATATATTTTCAGATCCATGTTGTCGCTAACAAAGAAATGATACAATTTTGCTTAGACCTGTTTAGTCTCCGTAGATAACTTTTCATATTCTTAAGTTTCAATTTTGTTGTGAAGATCTTATTTTTTATATCTGTTTAAATTACGTAATATTATTTTTGTTGTATATATTTTTAGATCTGTTTAAAAAAAAAACCCGAAGTTTTTTTTTGTTTTTGCATTGAACAATGAAACGGGCTATTGACCCGTAGACAATAACACAGAGAGGGTTGAGTTTTATCTCTGGAAGTTATTATAAACAAATTGAAAATTGATGAGAATAACCCGAAGTTATTCTTCTAATTGTTTAGTCAAATTTTTTTTTAATAACTAGAAGTTATTGAATATGATAACCTGAAGTTATAATCATATGAATTATATTATATTATATATTTTTATTTATTATGTTGTAGTTTATTTATTTATTTTATTTATCATAATTTGAAGTTATGACATCAACAACCTGAAGTTTATATTTCGATTAAAATTATTTAGAACCTGAAGTTCTTGATGCTCTTGAAGTAATTTGTTTAGAACTCGAAGTTCTTGATTTTTAAATTGATTTGCTTAGAACATGAAGTTCTATTATAAATTAATATAACCAGAAGTTATGAAACATCACTGAATATTATTATTCAAAACTGAAATTTTATTTTCAAAGAACCTGAAGTTCTATTCTTAATAACCAGAAGTTATTGGACACTGGATGAAAAATAACATGAAGTTATTTCTAATTTAATATATCAACAGTTATTATTTGTTATTAAATGAGAAAATAACCTAAAGTTATTTCATTTAAATTCTTGTGCAGACAAAAGAATCAATAACTAGAAGTTATTAAATATTTTTTTTTCTATAACATGAAGTTATAATTAAGTTATTGTATGTAATTTTATTTACTTTATTCATTCATTTTATTTATTTATTTTTATTTATTTATTTATCTCCATTTATTTATTGTAACCTGAAGTTACGATACTAATAACCTGAAGTTATGATGAAAGCATGTTAGTACTCTTGAAGATTTTTCCAAAGAAAAATGTCACTATCAAAATAAAAAGCTCATTATAATTTTATTAGTACAATTTTCAATATTTTATGTTTCAAATTTGCTCCGGTAGTAGCAAAAGATACTTCAAGTTAGTATCATGTATCCTAATGCAAAAGAACGAGTTTGTAATAAATTAATCAATCATGTGAAAATCCATTCCCTGAAGCGAATTTGATTTTATATGAAAAGATGACATTGGCATGGTTGCATTAATTTTTGCAATGAAAAAGAAAAATCATCTTGAAGATGTTTGTTACACATGCGAATAAAATAAAGTTAGTTTAATTTCTTTTTAATTTAATGTACGGAATAAAGTAATTTCTTATTTTTTTTCTTTTTAGTTTTTATGCACGGGCATAAAATAAAATTAGTTTATTTAATTTATTTTATTTTAAGGAAATGACTGACGCAATGATAAATAAAGAAGATTCATGTCTAGTAGACAGCGGAACTACAAATACAATATTGAAAAGTAAGAAATACTTTTTGCAATTGCATCTCGGTGAGACTAATATCCAAACTATTACTGGCTCAAGTAATATTATTGAAGGCTCCGGAAGAGATTGTATTTTGTTACCTAAAGGAAAAAAATTAATAATAGATGATGCATTATATTCAAGTAGATCCAGAAGAAATCTACTAAGTTTTAAAGATATTAGAAAAAATGGTTATCATATTGAAACTATGAATGAGAAAAATTGTGAATATCTTCATATCATATCTATTAAAAATGGCCAGAAAAATATTATGGAGAAATTACAAGCATTATCAAATGGACTATATGGTACATATATAAGTACAGTAGAATCAAATATGGTGACTAACCAGAAGTTAGTTGATCCAAAATTATTTACATTATGGCATGATAGATTGGGTCATCCAGGAAATATAATGATGAGGAGGATAATTGAAAGTGCAAACGGACATCCCCTAAAGGACCTGAAGATCCTATTATCAAAAGAATTGACATGCCAAGCATGCTCTCTTGGAAAGCTAATTACTAGATCATCTCCAAATAAAGTTGGACCTGAAGCTCCATTATTTTTAGAACGAATTCAAGGAGATATATGTGGACCTATTACACCGCCATGTGGACCATTTAGATATTTTATGGTTTTAATTGATGCATCAACACGTTGGTCACATGTGTGTTTGTTAGCAACAAGAAATGTTACATTTGCTAGATTATTAGCACAAATTATCAATTGAGAGCTAACTTTCCGGATTATCAAATTAAAAGAATCCGACTTGATAATGCAGGAGAATTTACATCCCAAGCTTTTAATGATTATTGCATGTCTATTGGGATTACTGTAGAACATTCAGTGGCACATGTTCATACACAAAATGCTTTGGCAGAATCATTAATTAAAAGGTTACAATTAATAGCTAGACTACTACTTATGAAATCTAGTTTACCATCTTCTGCATGGGGACATGCCATATTACATGCTGCAACACTAATTAGATTAAGACCAACTACTGATCATAAATATTCTCCGTTACAATTGGTTTCCGGAAGAGAACCAAATTTATCTCATTTAAAGATATTTGATTGTGCAATATATGTTCCAATTTCTCCTCCACAACGCACAAAAATGGGACCTCAAAGAAGGTTGGGAATTTATATTGGTTTTAACTCTCCTTCCATTGTCAAATATTTAGAACCATTAACAGGAGATGTTTTCACAACAAGATTTGCTGATTGTCATTTTAATAAATCAATATTCCCAAATTTATTTAGGAGAAGAAAAACAAAAGCTGGATAGACAAGTGACATGGAATTCATCGTTGTCTTATCTTGATCCTAGAAGCGGTCAATGTGAACTCGAAGTTCAAAATATTATAAACTTACAAAGAATTGCAAATGAATTGCCTGATGCATTCACAGATATACATAGAGTCACCAAATCACATATTCCAGCTATTAATGCACCTGCTCGAATAGATATTACAAAATTATCAAATGAATCTCATGAACATAGAAAACGTGGAAGACCAATTGGTTCTAAGGATGTAAATCCACGAAAAAGAAAAGAGCAGAATAAAGCAGTTGGTACAACTTCAGAAGAGGTTTACAAAATTCCTGAAGAAACTAAATCTCCAGAAGAGATTAATAAAGTTCTAGAAGAAACTAAAATCCATGAAGAGATTGATGAAGTTCCAGAAGAAACCGAAGTATCAAATGAATATGAAATTTCTATAAATTATGTGAAAAATAGTACAACATTGAATAGGAATAAAACTCAAGTTGATAAAGTTTTTGCATTCGCTATAGCTAGCGATGTTATAAGCGAAGAAGATAATGTGCCAAAAACCATAGAAGAATGTAGACAAACAAATGATTGGCATAAATGGAAAGATGCCATACAAGCTAAATTAAATTCGCTTGATAAAAGACAAGTGTTTGGACCGGTAGTCCAAACGCCCAAACATGTTAACCCTATAGGTCACAAATGGGTATTTGTCATTAAAAGAAATGAGAAAAATGAGATCGTGAGATATAAAGCAAGGCTAGTGGCACAATGGTTTACACAAATATATGGAATAGATTATGAAGAAACGTATTCACCTGTAGTGGATGCGACAACTCTCAGATTTTTAATAGGTCTCACAGTCACAGAAAATCTTAAAATGCAACTTATGGATGTTGTCACAGCTTATCTATATGGTTCACTTGAAAGTGACATATATATGAAAATTCCCGAAGGATTAAATATGCCTGAAGCATATAAATCAAAGTCTAGAGAAATGTACTCCATAAAATTGAAAAAATCTTTATACGGACTAAAACAATCAGGTCGAATGTGGTATAATCTACTTAGTGAATATCTTTTAAAAGAAGGATATAAGAATAATACAATTAGTCCGTGTGTTTTTATTAAGAAATCAAATTTTGGTTTTGCAATCGTTGCAGTGTATGTGATGATTTAAACATTATAGGATCTCCTGAAGAGATTGAAAATACTGCAAAATTATTGAAAAAAGGAGTTTGAAATGAAAGACCTTGGTGTAACTAAATTTTGTCTCGGTCTGCAGATCAAGCATTTAAAGAATGGAATATTTATCCATCAGTCAAATTATATTGAAAAATTACTAAAGAAGTTTAATATGGATAAAGCTCATCCTTTGAAAATACCAATGGTCGTACGATCGTTAAATATAGAAAATGATCTTTTTCGCCCCCAAGAAAATGATGAAGAAGTACTTGGTCCTGAAGTGCCATACTTAAGTGCAATAGGAGCATTATTATATCTTGCAAATAATACCAGATCTGATATTTCATTTGCTGTAAATTTACTATCAAGATATAGTTCCAAACCAACCCGAAGACATTGGAATGGAATTAAAGATATTTTTCGCTATCTTTGCGGAACTCGAGATATGGGGCTATACTATGAAAAGGATATAAAATCTAATCTAGTTGGATATGCAGATGCAGGATATTTATCAAACCCGCATAAAGCGCGATCTCAATCAGGATACATATTTACTTATAGTGGAGCTGCGGTTTCATGGCGATCGACAAAACAAACTCTAATGGCTACATCATCAAATCATGCTGAACTAATTGCTCTCTATGAAGCGAGTCGAGAATGTGTTTCATTGAGATCAATAATTCAAAATATTCAAGAAGAATGTGGGCTTCAAAACATTAAGGAAAATCCTACTCCAATATATGAAGATAATGCAGCTTGTATAACACAAATTAAAGAAGGATATTGTTGACCCTAAAAATTAAGCCCTGAAAACCAAAGTACAAAATACAACTTCAAGACAAAACCAAATTGCGAAAGCCAGAAGTCAAACAGCCAAAACTCAAAATCAAATTACCAAAAATACCAAACAAACTCCAAAAATCCTCAAAATTTACCAAAATATTCCTTGAGAATTATGATGAATTATCATAATTTTTAAAATCCCAGAAATGCCCACAAAAATGCCAAAATTTGCAAACAAATCCAAAAACTTCACAAAATTGTTAAAATAAATCTATGAGGAATTTAGCAAAACCAGTCGAACCATTAGATTCCTCATATTTTTCTAAACCTACCCATAAAATTTCATGGAAAAATACCCAAGGGAAGGCCTTGAAAGAATTTATTTTGGTTTGGCCTTAAAGGAATAAAGTGGAAATTATGAAATAGAATGGAAATTCCACAAAAATTAGCAATTCTGGCGCGTGCATCCATTGGAGCGGATCCAGCAGGGGCCATGTGTGTCGCTGCCCCCTGATGAAATTACCATCCCCTCAATCGACTCTGGATGCACCCGTTTCATACACCATGCGCTTTGAACATCACATTCTGTTTACTGGCTCACGAAGAACGCGGCGCATCTAAATCGTTTTACCCCATTAAACCCGACAGGAGGGGCCCGTATGTAAGAGGCGTCCCCTTCACCTGGTAAAAGAAAAGGAGAAGAAATGGCGATTTTACCGTGCGACGCCGGGTGAAAACGTAGAACAGCGACGACGTGGCTTCTTCTCCATCCACAAACCCAAAACCACGTTGCCCAGCCAACGGTTTCCCTAAACCAGTGCCCTAGCGCAGCTGGAGGTGAGCCGTTGATGCAAAATGAAGGGTGGAGATGGCTTTCGGCAAAGAAGTGAAACCCTAGAGCTATTGCTATATAAAGACCCAATTGGCGAAAAAAAAAGAAGAGAAAGAGGAGGAGAACAGCCACAAGCTTGGCATAGGATTAAACTATTGAAATTAGGTTAGACAGGGAAGGGCAATTCATCGAGCACTTGGTAAAAGGGAGGAATAGGGGAAAGAGAAGGGAAATTGAGTGAAAAAAGGTTGTAATCCTCAGTGTACAGATCCAATAAAGTGAATTTGAAGTTTCAATTTGCTGTTTTGTTTTTTTTCTTTTCTTCAACTCAGCCACCAAGCAATGGTGTGCTTGAGTCATGAAAACATAGCTCCTTTGAGCCATGGTCTGCAGCGTAGCAGCAGTCATGGCCAAAGGAGGGTTCAAAGGAAGGTGCTTCATGAAGGTTTAGAGCCTAGCTCTTCGCTTCATGGAGTATTCTCATATCCAACTTAGATGGCACCATGGCTGCTATGTAGAGGTCTTGAGCATAGCTAAGTCTCTCATGGTAGTCTTAACTTGGTTTGGCATAGGTCCAGAGCATAGCACTGGCCTAGCCATGTCCAAAGAATTAGCAAAATCTAAAATAATGGAAAGAATGAATGGAATGACATATCAATTTGAATCAGCCCCCCCTTTATGTTTATTTTAGTCAAAAATGTAGTAGCATAAGTCTTACATTCCTTAAACTGACTTCACATGTTCATCAAATAAAGGATATATACATACCTAAATCTGGTCAGTAACAAGATAAATAAAGATACAAGGTCTCATCTGCATAAAAACATGAACAAACCTCAAATTCGCATTTCCCTGTCACTTGCAACTCATTTTCTTGCAATTGAACAACTCAAAACTAAAATTCCTCAAAACAGTGAACACTTCACTCAAAATACAAAAGTGGAATATGTGATAAATGCCAAAAGTCTAGTGCTTACTACCTGTGGTGTTTTGAATATACAAAACAAACTCAAACTGACTGTAATTGAGTGTTAAATCAACTCTTATTGCTGTAAGATGAGTTGCATGCAAATAACAATTGAAATGAAAATACACCCTTCTGCCTCAATGCCTCGTCTATCAAACCATGGTGCTCCAAGTTGAAACAAAGATACAGACAAGCCAAGTTTAACCCCCTGAAGCTATCCACAATTCTGCTGGTACAAGAGAATGGCTGAATGGGCCCCACAGAGAAAACCTCAAACAAATTCAATTCTGGCCGAGTTGCCTCAGTCCAGTACGCCTCTTTCCAAGCCTCCTCATGTAAAATTGGCTTCACTACCATCCTCTACATACATTCACGAGTGTGTGAAACCTACCTCTGGCAGAGAAAAGGAAGAAACAAGCTCCGAACGCCATTAATGGCGGTCCAAGATTTCTCAGGTTTTACAGGGCAGCAAAAACTTCTATGGCTCTAACCAATTGCACCTCTGTGATCTCCTCGCTCTCACGATTCCAACAAGACAAACCTCAACCAAAATGGTGATCGGAGTCGTCGCAATTTGACCGGCGAACTTTCAGGGACTAAACTGCAAAAAAACACCTCTATCGGGTTTGAAAGAGATGATATCCGCTGCCGCAAACAATCCGCTGTGGCCATATCTCTGATGGCGGGTCATTTTTCCTGTCAGTAACCCATTACACAAGTCGAATAAGAGCTTTCAGCGTCATGCCACATCATCGAGCCTCGTCAGCGTCAGTCAGCGCCACGCAACAGCCACCTCAGCCTCTTCCGTTGACGTGGACCAACCATAAAATTCCAAATAAGCAGAAAACTTCAAAAATTCATTAAAAATAGTAGGAAACTCAGAAAAATTCAAATAAAATATCCATAAAATCCTAAAAATCAAAATAAACCAGATTCACTGATATTTTGATATGAAAATATGTCAAAGTAGTGGCCTTTTGTATTTTTGAAGTATTTTCGCCTTAAAAATGGATTTTAGAAAATTAAATAAACTCCTTGAAAAATGCTAAGTATTTTCGAAATAAAAACTTCAAATTTTCTATCTTCAAAGAGCTAAGTCTACTTGAGTACAAATATTTTCAAAGCCTAAATGATTTCAAAAATGATATCTTTTAAAGTCAAATATCTTCCAAAATCAAGTATTTTGAAGTAAAAAAGTCCTTTTCGACAATCAAAGGTACAAAAGGCCAAAGTGAATAAATCACCAACATCCCAAGAGAAACTTCAGAAATTAAAAGTCCAAAACACGAAACCCAAAGTCAAAGCCAAAACCTCTTCGTTTGAGGAAAAGTCTCTCACTAAGGTTGAGATCGACCTTAGATGACTTAGAAAATGAATTCTTACGGGCCCCCCCTTCGTCCAAAGAATTCCGTTTTGTTCTCACAAGAAGATCGACTAAGATGATCCCGAGAACCGACTCTTATTAAGAAGACCGATGAAGATGGTCCCTAGGGTCGTTAAAGAACCAACTCTTATTAAGAAGACCAGTGAAGATGGTCCCTAGGGTTGCAAAAGAACTAACTTTCGTCGAGTAGCCATTAAAGAGGACCCGAAGGTTGCAAAACTTCTTTTGTTCTCACAAGAAGATCGACTAAGATGATCCCGAGAACCGACTCTTATTAAGAAGACCGATGAAGATGGTCCCTAGGGTCGTTAAAGAACCAACTCTTATTAAGAAGACCGATGAAGATGGTCCCTAGGGTTGCAAAAGAACCAACTTTCGTCGAGTAGCCATTAAAGAGGACCCGAAGGTTGCAAAACTTCTTTTGTTCTCACAAGAAGATCGACTAAGATGATCCCGAGAATCGACTCTTATTAAGAAGACCGACTAAGATGGTCCCTAGGGTCGTTAAAGAACCAACTCTTATTAAGAAGACCGATGAAGATGGTCCCTAGGGTTGTAAAAGAACCAACTTTCGTCGAGTAGCCATTAAAGAGGACCCGAAGGTTGCAAAACTTATTCGTTCTCACAAGAAGATCGACTAAGATGATCCCGAGAACCGACTCTTATTAAGAAGACCGATGAAGATGGTCCCTAGGGTCGTTAAAGAACCAACTCTTATTAAGAAGACCGATGAAGATGGTCCCTAGGGTTGTAAAAGAACCAACTTTCGCTCGAGGCCGCCCAAGAGGTCCCGAAGGTTGCAAAACTCTTTTCACTCTCACAAGAAGGCCAGTCATAGCCCCGAGAGTTCACCATGAATAACCTCCAGTGAAGCCTTCCCTTTAACCAATCAAAAACCTCTTCTAAACCAAGAATCCATTCCCTTCCTTTAGTCAAGTTAGAAGTCTTTGGTCGATCCTTAATAAGGTCCCGTCTATTAGATTTGGTACCATCAATTAAGTCCTCCTTAATAGCACTCCATAAGTCTCTTTCCTTAGCCCATTACGTCAATACCCTTCATGTCCCTTAATCAGAGGTTCTCGTAGGCAACTACGAGGTAATTAACAGTAGGGGCTTGCGCCTACTGGAAAGAAAGGACCCGCTAAATCAAGAAACTTCTTTAAGTAGCGACTCTTTATAGGGTTCTCTTGTGTTGAGAGATACCCGCCATGGAGATCGAAACCTTAAGGGAGGTGAATCTAGGCTATGTTCCCATTGTTCTTCGAGAAATCCCTTCGAGGAGAATAATGACGAAAAAGCCGCGACAGATATATCAAAGGAGACCGAACTAAGCACATTGCGCCGAAGTTCTTCTCGGCACATGATCTACAAAAGGATGGTATAATAGATGTTCAAAAAATTCAATCATGCAACAACTTAGCCGATCTATTCACGAAGTCTTTGCCAACAAGAATTTTTGAACAAATCAGAAAGAAGATAGGTCTACACCGACTGAAGGATGTCCAATAATATCAAAATGAGGGGAAGCATTATACACGCTGTACTCTTTTTCCCTTATCCAAGTTTTTATCCCAATGGGTTTTGCTTGGTAAGGTTTTTAATGAGGCAGTATAAATGATCCAGAAGTATCATATTACTAGTGTATAATGAAAGATGAACAAAGGGAAAGTGTTATAAATGGAATTATATATTGATTGTCCATTTTTATTATTCCTATTAATTGTATGAGATCTATAGCATTAATTAGAAGATTTGTTTTTGGCTTATAAATAGAGAATGCAAGTTGTATACTGTAATTCAATTATTGAGAATAAGAAATACAGAGCACCAATTTACTCTCTCTTTTATCTTTGTCTCTTCCACCTTTCACTTTATTTTATAACACTTTTATTATTTTATAAACAATATTTTTAATTGAAAAGATCATTTTTTTTAATTTATGACCGTAATAACCTTGCTGTCTCCCTTGCTAATGGCAGGATTTATACTTTGACCTACAGATATGTACTAAACATTTCAATCCCAATGCAAACTTTTTTGTTGCATGCGCATTAGTTTGATAACTATAAATTCTGATTGAATTTTCGTTGTTGCCGATTGCTAAAAGTAAAAGGCTATACATCAGAAGAAATCAAGCTAATTAATAAATCATTTGACAAAATAAGCAAGTAATTAACGATAATATAACAGCTTTGAGTTATGCAGAATTATCTAGAGGTATACTTCCCTTGTGTGCATATTGGATTCGGATCCTGGGCTGAACGGGTTGAAGGGCTTAAGCTCTACCCGTACTAATAAGTTCTTAAACAAGCATCTTCCGGATCCAAGTCATTGGTGAAACTTCCGGATCCATGGCAAAACTTGTCTTGATATTTTAAATACAAATGGCTTGCGGTTTAGACCTCCAATTTATCTTTAAAAAAAAATACAAATGGCCTGTAATTTTTTTACATGCACGAAAGGGAGAGCCGGTGAGGGATGGAGGAAGAAAAGACAACAAGGGTATTTCAGTCATAGATTAAATAGTTCGATTTTTTTTCAATTAAAAATAAATATATATGATTAAAAATAACAACAAAAAGGACTTATATCCCAAAATAGAATTATTAGAGGGGTTTATATCTAATATTAAAAATTTGAGGGGTTCTTTCCAATTGAACAAGATTTAAGGGTTATATCCAATATTAAAAATTTGAGGGGTTCTTTCTAATTGAACAAGATTTAAGGGTAATATCCAATTTTACTTCTCAGCTAAGTGCATCCGTATTCTAGGGGCTATTATTATACTGCAAAACTTCTCTGTCCTCTCTAGGGGCTGTTTGGATCCCACCGAAATTTGGAAAATTTCATATTCCTAGATATAAATGTATTATAAACAATATAAATTCTTCACAAAATTACACACTTCTCAATAAATTTATGTTTAGAAATAAAAAATTTCTCAAAATCTCTAAAATTCCTAATCAATCCAAACGGCCCCTAGATTTTTGTACTTGATCTGCACTCTTTAATTTAGTCAATCTAAGACGTTTGACTACAAACGGACGGTTGATTGCAAGGTTTTTTAAAACTTCTTCATTCCGAATCTTAGTAGGACCTAGGACCTAAGTCCCATGAATAATAAATCTCAGTCGTTTATCCACACCAGGATCCAAGAAAGCGTGCGTATTAATGCAGACATGTACCTGGGATGTTTGATTGTCGTTGATTATACACAAACCCAACACTTAATTTGAGTTTTAAAAACGAATTCATCGAATTAAAATTTCCTCTCTGCTTCGTTTTTGTTTTATCATCTAATACGTTGTATTCCGCCTAATTACAAACATCTAATTGTCACTCATCCTTTTTTAACTCAATTTTATTTTATTCCAAGCTGCCCAATAACCCCTCACATGAATTAAATGAGAGTTCTAAGCATTTGATGATTGTGTATATATAGGGTTTTTCTTTTTTAACATCGGTGTTTTTTTTTTACCTTATTTTACACAATTGGTAGCCAAATTTTAATTTCTTTTAACTTTTTATCAAGTAATCAGTTGTTTATTTCATTCAACCAAGTCACTTATGTCACTTTCTCCATTCAAAGACTAAAAAATTGCAACTATCACTGTCCATATCAGCAATGAGACACGTCCGTTCGGATAAAAATTAATGTCATTTATACAACCCACTATAACTGCAGTACAGTTTTCTCTCGTTTACAGTACTATATATAGTTCTGCTATAATTGAAATATTTTGTTATAATATATAAGAGAGAAGTTCCCGTGCTATAAATTTTTATTGTCACAAATGCCACATTTTTTTTTCATTAATATTTCAAAATTTAAAATTTAATTTTCAAAATGCAAACCGTTCATCTAGGTTGTTAAATTAAACAAAGATCAACAGTTTGGATTCGAAAATTAAAATTTTGAATTTTAAAATATTAATGAAAAAAAAAATTTGTGACATTTGTTGCATCAAAAACTTATGACACTAGAATCCTCCTCAATATATATACAGTTGTATGCTAGCGCTAAATTATTGTCAACACTATCTTTCCATGCTAAAATTATAACATTTCGGTGTTAAGAGGCGGAGTTTGGAAGTATCGTAGGATGATAGGATAAGACATAAGTTTGCAAAAATTTGAAGCATTAAACAATTGTTATAATTTTTTTAAAATAATAAACTATAATATTTTAATCTTCTTTTGTACTAAACCATTGCATCGAAACAATAATTTCACAATATTGCTAATTTCTCTCCAAATAAGCTGTCTAATTGAAATTAGAATTTTGGTAATATCAGATCCACAAATTATCATTGAGTCAGTAACTAATTAATTATAATAGTTTTGCTCTAGAACACCCCCAAAAAATTTGGACGGCCAATATAAATTTGATCAAATGGTTGACATTTAATGGAGAGGTTCTACGTTGGAGGCGGCCAAGGATGACGATAGGGGGGTCCCACTAGAGAGATCGCAAAATCTTTAGCCTTGTCATTAGTCGTGTACTCGTGTAAGGACTTAAGAGACTGGACCCCCCCCCCCCCCCAAAAAAAAAAATGGATTATTCGCTCCGTTTGCCTATCTTGGCCTAATTCTCCTTTTGCATAGATAGATTGTATGAAAAAGGAAGCTCTTGTTAAATTTTTCGAGAAAAATAAGAAATGGATTACAAGATTCAAGCTCTGTGATGGTACATATCAACATATTGCAATCGCAAGATCCATATTTAAGTAACAAATTTGACTCTTTCCGGAGTTATTATGCAATGTTAAATATGGAAATCAAAATGTAATTACATATGTATGGTACTTAAACAGCTTTTTAACTGTTTTTAATTATGATTGTTATATAATATCTTCATTCAAATAATAATATCTAACAAGCTAATAGAAAGCTGGTATAAAATTGAGACGAAGAGAGTGTGCTTCTGTTTGGATGGTGTGGGAATAAGAGGAATAAGAAAAGAAGTATTGCGAAGTGTGTAACTTTGTGAAGAGTTTGGATTGTTTATAATAAATTTGGAAGTAGGAAGAATATATTCCCTTATTCCTACATCTATCCAAACGGAGCCTGCATGAAGAAAGAAATTAAATAAAATTTACAATAATTAATGTTTTTGTGATCTCATTCGTAAACATAACACAAACTTGCTATATTGTGTCTCCATAATGTCCTTTCTTTAATCCAATGTTCTAAATTATTTGAAACATTTTCTGACTAATCCATTCGCTTGAAAATTCTGACGAATAGTCTGAAAGCATTACATGAGTTTGATGACAAAACAAAACCACAGCCCAAAACAATACTCCGTTAATAATTATCAGGTTCAGACATGAATTGGCCATTTCGAACCACGTGAATTAAGCTGAACCATCTGATCTCTATCCTAGCCTAGATATCAAACACTACGTCGCTGTCATTGTTCCATGCTAGCAGCGGATAGGCGCAGCAAGGCAACCACCTACTCTCTCCTTCTTCGTCTTCTCTCTCTCCACTAATAGAGTAGAGGCCAGAAGGCAACTGCACATGACATCAAGTCCCTCTCCCTCTCTCACAGCCACATCATACTCACTACCTACTTGCTGTTAGCCTGTTATCACTTATTATCAGAGAGTTGCCACTTTAGTCTTTAGGTTACATTAAATGAGGCCCATCTTGCAAAACCTTAATTGCGCGCCTCTTCTGTTGATTGCCATTATAATTTGGTTAAGGATTTAATGAAAACAATCAAACCCATTTCCAACTAATCCTTGGAGAAGAGCATAAATTTCTTATCCTCCATGACAGGCTGTTTTATACATAGTTGGCTTAGGGAAAATTAGGTCATTAAAATATTCCAAAACCTAGATGTGTTCAAATGATATGATTTTAGAAAAAAAAAAACATTACAAACAAAAAAACTGCATGCAAAATAAAGACCGTTTAAGACGTCAAGTTACATTAGCTTCATCTTTACATGATGTTTTAAAATCATAAATTGATCCCCGTAAATTCTATCTTTACAAAATCCTTTTCCTATCCACCCCCCAATACTTACAACAATATAATAGTTACAATGCTAGCTAGTTTGGTCTTCTATAGAAATTACAACTACAACATACAAGCACTATGTGACCGACCCCCCAATGACTTCATGTTGTATTTAAACATGTTATTATTCTCACACTACAAAATATATAAAAATGATTGAGCCTATGATATTTATTCCATTTCCAAGGTTTATGCAACAAAATCGTGCAACCTCTGTTGTTCATAATCACCATATATTTCATCACCCGTGTGCATTTCAAGAAAACTTTGCTGCCCACTAATGGGTAGTGAAACAACTCCATTTCCTGAATTTTGCAATCCCAAGGTCAAAGAAATGTTTTGATTTCCGTGTGGGCTGAGGCCCAAATTTTGGTACCCGATGAACCTATCGCCGGCAGGTTGAGCCTTCAACATGAGGCTCATGAAAGACTCCTCGGCATTTGCCTCATTGGGGAAACAAAGAGTATTGCCGTCATGTACCCCAGCAGGACCTGCCTCTAGGTTATTATCTTTAGATTCAGCAAAACGGGTTGACTCGGGCTTTTGAGACACCGGTGTCTTGAAGTCGTCCTTTTCATCAGAGCATATGGCCTTGTCTCGACTTGCAGGGGCATTTTCTGAAGAGGAGTTGGAGATGTTCTCAGCTTCACCGATCTCTTCTTTGTACATGTCTTCAATCATGGGTTTCCAAAGTCTGACCCGGGCATTTATGAACCAATTTGAGATCTGAGTGAGAAACAGAGAGTAAAATTAACAGAAACTAATTAGCACAAAGTATAATTAACAATAAATACATATCTAAGTATAATTAACTTGTCGTAGACCACATTGGCAGGAACTTGACCAAAGCAAAATGCAAAATTACATTGAAAAGTTGCTTAAAGTTATCTCACCTGTCCCCTGGTCAACCCGGTTTGCCTTGCCAACATTAACTTCTCAGAATCACTCGGGTAACTGTAAAGCAAAATATTATACCAAAAATCAGCTATGAACACAAAAGATTCATAAACAGGACCATTCATAGTTCCATACCATGTGGCAATTTGGCTGAATGATTGGATTAGGTTTTTATCATTTCCTCTTTTATCAAATGGTCCAGAGTTAGACCTGACCTATGCCAGCCAGCTTCCATTCCTACAACACTAACCTAGTGTACACTATCAAGTTTTTAACTAATCCAACCAGAAACTGTCATCACATAGGCAGGTTCACCAACAAAAGGTTGATCCAAAATCTCAAATGACGGCCTTTTCGGTGTCACATCTATCATCTAGTGGTGGTACCCTTAACATAATTCACCGATGTTAAGGATCACAATAACACAATTCTCGGTCCACATAAAAGTAATAACCAAAAAAGAGAAAGTGGGTTCATAAGGACCACAAATAAAAAATCCCAAAGCACATATCAGCTTTTGAGAAGTCAAAAGGAAATACTTGATAAAAAGAAGGTATAAGCAAGGACCAGCAAATGTGCACTGTTTCAAACAAAGTACAATACACCTCAAAAGGTATAATGGCAGTTTGGCAATGATCTAGCACTGTCTACAGTTGGCAGTCAATATCATTCCCTACCAAAATTGTGAGATAATTTTTTTTTTAATAAAAAACTTACGGGTGAAGGAAGTGTTCAAAAAGCCAAGCGCGTAAAACTGAGACTGAATTCTCAGGGAGGCCTCTCTGGGGCCGCCAAGCATTGTGCTGCATCATCCCAAACTGCTGGAACGCTCTCTGCTGCCTCAATTGCTGGTCGATGAAGCGCAGTCTGGTCAGCCGTCCCCCTTTCCCACCTGACCCGTCATCCTCCCCCAGCTTCTTCCTGATCACCTTGATTTGATCATTTATAGCATCTCTTAAGCAGCGAAAGTGCCGAGAGATTGTTTGTAAGGCCACGGCAGTGTACGGCTTGGCTGAGCCAGGCCCTGCAACCATGTCGAATGAGGAAACAACAACTTGCATCTGGTGGTAGTAGTGTTTGTATTTCCTGTCCACCTAGGAAAACGATGCGCTTAAATTTGGAAGAATCTCTCATAATGGTAGTAAATTAATCTACTTAAAACTGAACATTGACAATGTCTAGATGTTATTGGGCACAACTACTCATGAACCAATATTGATATTTTGCAAAACAACAATAATTGTGGTAATGATATTAACAGCAACAATGAAGATAAATATTTTTTAAACTGAAAAAAGATTTGTGACAAGATTAAGTTAGTTTATGACTTCCAGAAAATGTAAACTGTAATGATATATGACAAACCAATTTAATATGTGGAAGCATAAATTTCAACCTTCAACGTTCAACATGTTCCTTCGGCTCATTAAGTGTATTGGTACACAACTAACCGACAGATAATAATACAGCATAACATAGTTTTACTTGAATTAAACAAAGGCAAAATTGCACCTCATCCAGCATTGCGAGAAGCTTAGCCAACTTGTTCTGAAGCTCTTGTTTCTCTGATGATGAAATTTCGACACCACCAGTACCAGACTCGCTATTGGGCTCGCCTTTAGATCCATTATCAGAGTCTTTGCACTCAGATTCATTCACTCGGTTTTTCTGAGCCTTCTGCTTTATGCCTTTCCAGACATTCACCACCTCATCAAGCAGATCTTGGGCCACTTTAAGATACCTTGATGTGCGTATTTTCAACCTATAATCATCATCCTTTTGCAACTCGCCACCACTTCTAGAAGGTTCTTGAGAGAGATCTGGTTTCACCGGCCAGTACTGAAACCATGGCGCAGGAATGTTCATGTTCGAATTTAAACTGAGTGACAAGCCTTGACCTTGCAAGACGGGTAGGTTTGACTGGGTGTTTGAGATGCCAAATTGGAGCTGTGTACCAGTCTGATCATTTGGCCCAACCATATTCTCTGTTGTGTAAGCTTGTGGACCCAGACTAGATGCCACCAGATCAGTCTCTCTAATGGAAGAATCCTGTTGGATGACATTGGTGAAGTCAGGATAAAATAAGTTGCTTATGACATTTTGCACGGGATATGAGGCACTCGCTTGCATGTCCCTTTGCTCGGCTTGGCTTGTGTAGAAAGTTGCCATAAATCAATGAATGAGCTTCCTCCAATTATGTATTGTATGTATCAGAAATTTAGCAGAGATGTCTCTTTCGAGGTAGACACGACTAGGGTTTTAATTATCCTCTTTAGATAGCATGCGAGAGCTTTTGGAGAATTTAACTGGCTGCAAAATAAGTATTACTGTGAGAATAGCAGCTATCATCCAATAACACTAATAAAAAATAAGGTTGCTAAGTACCAATCTCATACTGGTATAATACAGTGTAGTGTGTTCGTGGCAGTATCAGGACAGATAAGTTTAGTTGCAATTGAATTTCATTTTTCAATTGAGCCCTTTTTTATTTTCTGGGGCTTGGTTGCAAATGTAGTTTTAATTGAGAATGCCTAATAGTTTTATTTGGGACAATTACTTAATTTTCAAGCATAAAAAATTACCCCATATAAAAAAAGTTTAGAATTGTAACGATAATTTTTTTGTTAAAAAAATAATGGAAAAAATTGGTCCCCTCTCCCCTCCACATAAATTCAATCGCCTAATCAACCAAAGAAAAAGACACAAACAAAGTTCAACCGACACTCAGTCAAGAGGGAAGGATTTGAGGCTGTAAATGCCAAGATTTTCATCAAACTTTCAACAAAATTACTAGAATCAGAAAACCATTTGCCCCAATTCTCTGGGAGAAAGGGGTGAAGTACAACAGGAAAAGAAAATTGAGCTTCAGCTAATGAACAAAAACAGAGAAGATAACAAAGCGAGGAGATTGAGCAATTATTTTAGAACAGATAGGAGAAAGCTCTTGAATGACAAGGAAACACCAAATTGAAGCGATAAAAACAACTAAAATTATGCTAAAGAAGAACAGGAAGCAACCAAAATGAAATATATTATATAAAGGAAACAACAAGGTTAAGGTTATATTTTTCTGAGAAAGAGAGTATAAAATCAGAAGCACCCAACAACTATGTTAAAAAAAAAAAAAGGAAAATCGAGCAGAATTCAACTAGAGAAGGAAATTTGAAGGAGAAGAGCACAATTGAAAGCTCCACCTAATCCACAGAATTGCAAACAATAACAGAATTGAAACATGGATGACAATAACCCTACAGAAAACAACACTAAATAGAAGAGAGTAAAAGGTCCAAGTACTCCACATACAAAAATAATAATAATAATAGTATTTAGTATATACACTAGTAGAGACTAGAGAGAGGTCACTTCAATTCAAAGGATTGATGGGAACATGAAGAAATGGATAGAAGAAAGAAGATGGAAAGGGATCTCCTTTCTCTTTCTTTTGAGAAGAAAATGAAATGAAATTAAATAAAGAAAGAAAAAAGAAAGGAGAGGTCACCTGAGAGGGATGGTGCTGTGACCTTCATGGGGAGCAGCACAGCATGTATCGAATTGAAATTGAAATTTTGAAATTGAAATTCTCAGCCGATTTGGGGAGAAAGAGAGACAGAGAGAGAGAGAGAGCGAGAAAGACCTCCCAATATGGGGACAATCTGATCCCGAGAGAGATAAGAAATGCACAATTAAAATAATTATTTCTCTCTCTCTCTCTCTTTCTCTAATGTTTTGAGTTTGTTTCTCTCACTAGAATAAAATAGTAAGGGGCACCAGCCAGTGGCAAGTAACAACAACCCAACTATAAAAAATTTAAGGGAGGTTAAACAACTCCCAAGTGGGAACCCCCATCTCTACCAACCCAGTTCAACCATTGCCATTATACATGAACATGAAACTTATATTTCCCTCAAGTGCTTTCAAATGGAAAGCAAATTATCACTAAACTGCTCATGCAATACTTTCTTTTTAACCTAACGGCTTTTTGGTCCCTAGGCATCTTCCAATTAATTGACTTGTATTTGACCGAGTAAATATTTTTGTATGCAATAATATGTAATAAAAGTCTTTGAGACATACATCAATTTATTGTTAGTAAGATGACACGACGTATCTTGATAGTAGAACTATTTTATGTGATGTATATTTGCTTGAAAATGCTCTTTAGGACATAAATCTTAACGGTTAGTTATCAATTGTTGGGAGGTATTATTATAATTTGCCTTGTGAGCAACGCTACGGAATCGTTTTATTTTTAAATGTAAGTTGTAATACCAATCACAAATTTGGAAGAAAGAAAAAGATATATATACATTATAACTAATGCATATATAACATAAACAAAGAGAACCAATAAATGTTAATTGTCCGTATATGCTAAGTCGTGTTCTGGTCCAATACCATTATACAATGACATCTGATCTTATAAAGTACTCAAACATATAAATACGAACTCGTCAAGAAATGGGTGATTATAGAAAATCATCGGAACTAATGCCTAGATTTTTATTTTATGTTTTCATTAAAATAAAATTAATTAGTGGAGAATAAGAAAGTGCTCTAGTTGGAGTAGCATAATTGTAACTTTATAATACACCAATGTTACCAAGCCCCACAATCCCATTAGGGAAAAGTGAGAACGCCTAATCGCCATTTTGTCACATCTAGACGGCACATAGTCACTTTCTTCCTTCCATAACTTTTTCCTTTTAGGATTTTTCTTTGTTCCTTTTGCATCAATATTTTTTTAGGTTTGATTCTACTGTTTCAACTATTTCTAGGTTTTCTATACAGTCCAGCATGGTTTTTAATTTTTTTTTTTCATGTATTCCTGATCAACTGTATATATTCATTCAATGTAGGTCTAAAAAACCAGCTGTTTTATGAATATTTACTTTCTTAGGCATTGCATATAATATACTAAAACAGAGTAAAAAAATAAATAAATGTGATAATTGTCTATAAAAGCGCCGTACAATTTTTTTTTCATTTGTTTATTTTTACATGGCTTCAAATTAGGAAACATTGCTTCCCTAGAACTCTAAGCATTAAAAAAATTACTCCCACGTTCTAAACAAAGTAGTATTTTCTTATTATTTTACAACACATTGGTGGAGGTTTAGGAAATATTCCATGGAACCATGTTTCTTTTGATCACAGTGCAGCATTTATAATCTCTTGCAATACTTTTATTACAGCACTACATACTTTTTATAGTTATACTTTTTTCTTATGGTATTGGCTATAGTTTAATCTAAACTTCCAATTGTGGATAAGGATATTTTTTAATTAGCCTTGTAACAAAGTTGTACAGAACATTGTGCAGAATAACTTATACATACAAAATTAATCTTCAAATTTAAACATTTTTGGGTTTTCTCGAGAAAATGGCCTTCCCAAAATAATATATTGTTGGGAACACTTTTTGTTACGGCTCCATGGACAGAACACGTTTCGCACGCTAAAATACTCAAAATCTAATTGTTCTTTTTGGCACGTGATTTGCTTAGCTTTTTTATGGTGGTTTACTGGCCTCCATTACTACAAATAATGGAGACATTTATTCGGGTTAAATTCCAAAAGAGAGAAAATAAGAATTGAACAGAGTTTTATACAAAAATTAAAATTTCTTTTATGAACAATGATCCTGCTGGTATTTATTTGGTGCTGGTGTATATAGTGTTCTTATTATGCATATATAGAATATATTTATTGGAAATTAATCTTTCGAAACCAAGAGAGCTGGGTCGTTTATGTGGAATGGGGAGATTCAATACATTTTTCTCGTATATGCATGGGAGCTTGGGCGGAACTAAGAGAGCGGCCATAGGCTAGACATACTCTATTTTTTTTTATTTGTTAGATATTACGTACGAAAATTTCACATGTGCATACTCTAACATTCTACAAGGTCTCCCTCAAGAAATTGAAAATCTAATTTACCTTTGGAATAATAAAGTCCATTTTCTATCTAATAAAGAGTAAAACTCACTTGACTTGGTCCCTTTTCTCCTCTGTCATCGGACAATTTATAAATTAGAAAAGAAAAAAAAACATAAATGTCTCTCCTTCAGCAATTGACAATTGATAATAGAAATTTAATATATTTTTTATATTTTTTATTATTAATACTATTAGTAAGTAATTTTTTAGTATATTAACAAATATATTTTTTTATCGAACAACTTGGAGTTGAATTCCGCCCTCTATTCTTCAATCTTGGTTCCGCCCCTTGATGGGAGAAGTGATTTTTGGAATAGTATAGCATACATACGTTTGGTGCAATAATATTTGTTATTTTATTTCATTGATCGTATTAAATTATGTATTATTTTGAAAATCTCATTTTTCTAACATCTAAATCTGCTACGGAATAATAGGTGTGTTTGGATTGTTGGAAGAAAGAAGAAGAAGGAAGAAGAAGAAGAAAAAAAATTATAAACAATCCAAACTCTTCACAAAGTTACACACTTTCCAATACTTCTTCCCACTTCTTCCCTTCTTCCCTTCTTCCCACACCTATCCAAACGCACCCAATCTGATGGTAGCATGTCTCCGCGCTCCAGTACGAAAATAAATAAATAAATAAATAGTAAAACGTACAAACAAAATAATATATTGGTGGTTGAGTTCGCCGTTTCCTCAGGAAAAAAAAAATGGAGAAGAGAAAAAGTTAAAATTTTCTTAAATCCTATTGTATTTTTTTACGAGGAACCTCACCTCTCTTCAAATCAAAGTATTAAGAGCTTGTTGGAGACACCTTCAAGGTGTGATACAAAGAGTGAAGGGATGCTGTTAAGATGGCGTCTTTCTTCTAACAACCAGTTGGTAGACCTAAACTTTTGTCTTAGACATAAAAATTTCAATCCTAGCTGTACACTTTATTCTTTTTATTATTATTTTCTCATATCTTTATATTATTTTCTTTGAAGGACCTATCTGGAACAAGACAATTCACTAGACTTTTTTTTTTCCGACAGGTGTTCTAATTTTTTTTTACCATTGTCAATTAGTGTCTGTTATTTTCCAATTGCTATCTATCTACTTTAATAAAAAAAAGGGGGGGGGATTGTTTCCTTATATATTTTTTTATCAGAATTCTGTCTTTTACTTGAGAGTGCTTATTATCTTAAACTTAAACAGCACCTTATTTATTAAATTTTGAATTTCCTCTTTGAAAAATCGGTTTGTTGGGGTTAACTAATCAGTCCAATAATATGCCAACACGTGTCCTCGATCGGACAGTCCGAGTTGGTTAATTGCGGGGTCAAATTGGTGCTGCGGAACAAATTCTCTCATGTACAAGTACAGCACCAGAAACTAAAACTGATAATGATAATGAAAATTTGCAAAAGCTTATTATTGGTCCACTCGAGTCTATGCGCCAAGCCAATTATAAAGATTTTGGAGCAATGGAGGAGGTCAAGATTTAGACCAGTCAATAAGTTAGGTGCACCCAGCATTTATTTTTGTCATTTTTTTTTATATGCAGAATTAATGGCATATTCTAATTTTCTTTGATCAAGAAAAATTCTATTCATGTAGATCAAATATTTGAAATAAATAATGTGTGGTGTCAAGAGGGAGATTATATGCATGGAGAAGGATGCTTTTGCAAATAATTTGCATAATAAATAATGAGCTGAATTTTCTCATAAGGTGGCTAGTGAGCTTACAACCATAATTTATAGTTGGTACAAACTGGTTGGAAAAAACAATTAAGAAAGGGAGTATTAATTAAGGACAAAACTTGATCCGTTTAGACACTAGATTCCAGCTCAAGTATTTCTTAATATACAAAACTAGACGACGCCAAATTAAAGTGCTATGAAGCTTGATCGGTGCTGAGGGTACTGGTCAAATTAATTCCTTAAAACCCGATACTAATTCGTTTGCAGTATAGTTTAAGGGTCGAATCACGGGGACGGACTATTCCTCTTCTGAGTTTAAACAATTCGTATTAATCTAAATTCTTTTGATTAAATAAACAATTCAAATTTCAAACAGATCTAAACTGAAGGGCGAAAAGCAGTTACATGATTAAAATTCTAATTCCCTATAAAAACTTGGTTAATTTAAAGTTTAAATAATTAACAAATGATTAGGGGTTCAGGTTGGCTAACTTTTCATGTCTGTCAAGGCTGGGACGGACCGTTCCATCTCTGGAACGGGCCGTCCTAACCCTGTCAGATGGTTGGAGCTGTCCGTTCTAGGCCAGGACGCCCCCTCTCGGGCGGACCGTCCTGACCTTGGGATGGGCCGTTCCAATCATCCGATGTTTGTCTCGTCATCCTACTTAATTATTTGCTGAGTGTTTTTACGTGGATTGTATCAAACCTAACCTACAGACTTGTGCTCTAACTCTCGTTCAGGTCAAGTTGTGGGGTTCTGTTTGACAAATCCTAAAAACTCCTAAATTTCAACTCTCGTTTCTTGGTTTAGATGTTTCCAACTGATTTCTGGGTCTTGGTAAACTCTCAATCTTTCGATTTATTGAGTAAAACTCTAATTTCTTAAAGTTTGGTTTAATCCTTTCAGATATCGCCTACCTAAGTGATCTAATTGTTTACTTGTTATTGCAGATAGACTTTGTTTTGACAATTAAACTAGGCCTTTGTTTAATGCAATAGCCAAATCTAACATTAACAATTTGCAACAAAAAGATAAAATCAAATTTCAGAAATCAAGAACGCAACTTAACTTAGCAACTAATCAAGTATTCAAACAAAACAAACAACTAAAAGAAAAGTTATTGAACCATAGCCCCTAAATTAAACTACTCCATGCAAGAAAAAGCAGGTTTCATCATACAAAAACACAAAGAAAAAGGAAAAACCAAGTTACAACAAGATGTGCTCGAAAATCGTCTATCTCCTAAGCTCTGTCCTGTCTGGGGCGGCCCGTCCTGATCCTGGGGCGGTGCGTCTCAGGTTGGTGGATGGCCGTCTCGACAGGGTGGTTGCCTTGCTCCTTTCTGGCTCTCAAAACTTAGCAAATTTCGACTCCCTTGATTTGGAGCCAGGACAGAGCTTATATAGGCTTCTTGGGAAGCTCCAAAACGTGGCATAGTGGCCCAGAAAGGCGGTGGAAACTGAAGAAACCGCCTCACCAAATCAGGCACTCTATATTTGGCACTCTCGAAATAGCTCTCTGGCCTGGTTGTGGACTGGGACGGCCTGGTCTGAACATGGGGCGACCCGTCCCAGCATGGGCTGAATGCGTCGTCTGGATTTCCTATGCCTGCGTCTGCACTGAGGTGGGACGACCCGTCCTATGATTGGGGCGGCCCGTTCCAGCTTGCTGGTTCTGTGCAACTTAGTCGATTTTCTCCTTTTTTTCGCGCCAAAGTGTGATGAACCTGTATAAAAAACTTGCCGGGCTACGGCTGAACTTTCCTACATCTAACATTAGCACAATTTAAAGGAAAATGAGTAAAAACACAAGTAATTTGAACGAATTTAGGGGCTTATTCTGGCTGAAAATCAAGTACGGAAACCGTACATCAAAATCCCCCAAGCTTGAACATTGCTTGTCCCCAAGCAAAACTCTAGAAATAGACCTGAATTAGACCCTAATTGAGTTCAAATACCTGTGTACTAACTAGTTCAAAGAATCCTTTCAGTTTAAACTTAAGTGATTGTGACTTTAAGTTACAAGGGCATTTTCAAAAAGTTTTACCATTAAGACCAAATTATTTTATTTTTGAGTGACTTAACTTTTTCTGAAATCAAACCAAAGATCCTCACATCACTTTGACTCTGTTTCATTTCACTAAGCATTAAATCAATTAATTCTTCAAAGTTTTTATTCAGTTAGAAATCAAGTAGAAACGGGATCGAACCTGCTCAACTCAAATAATTCAGAATAACTCCAAGTTGTTTTGCACAGACTTACGATACTTCAAACCAGAAATTTAAATAACTTAAAAAGAAAAATTATTTACAAGATACAATTCTCCTGGGGCAAGGAGGTTTTTCCCGAGGCGGAGAAGCCGGCCAGATAAGAGCGGATTTTTAGAGGATTTTTCCTCTTTATTTTTTTTTTATACCATGAATCTCTTTCTGTTTCTTACCCATGGTTTATGGAATTCTTTTAATCCGCAAGTACCTATAGCCTCCTACAGTGTCCATGGCACTGCACCACTTTTTAGTTCCCCTTTTTATTTTGTTTTTGGTTTTTCCATTTTTTTTATTTTTTTTTTATTTTGATTTTGAAAAGAAAATTGCGAAGGTTTTTAGTTTCTGAAAATCTGTGCAAACCATCTTACAGTTATCCTTATTTTTGAGTTACTCAAATGATCTTAGGCGAACTAAATCAAGCCCTTTGCCGGCTCTATTCAATACAACCGTATAATTGCTTTTGAAATTAACTATCCAATGCTTAGCAAAATTACTCCTAAGTCAAATGAAAGTTACTATCCTTAGCTTGCCTCAAATTAGTTTAGTCAAATTCATTTTGCAAATTTTCAACAAAGTTTTTAGTTTTTCTCAGAATCTGCCCAAATTTCCTAAGTCACAATCATTAAGTTTAGCTAAATGATCCCTAGAATTATCCTAAATGCAACTTAGAATGATTTAATTATGCAAATCCTACATGTATATACAAAAACTGCCAATGCATTGTGTCTGGAACGACCTGTTCTAACGTGGAACGACCCACTGGGGCGGACCGTCCTGATGGTGGGACGGACCGTCCCAGACACAATACTTGACTAGTTTCAATGCTCAGACAGTGTTGGAACGGGCTGTTCTAGACTGGGACGCCCTGTTGGGACGGGTCGCCCCATTGGTGGGACGGTCCGTTCCAATGCTGTCTGAAACTGGCAATATGCTATGCAGATGCTCTAAGTTATCCGTTTTTTCAATTTTTCGATCCTTTGACCCCCCCAAGCTTATCTACTGGACTGTCCCTAGTCCTAGTAGATGCAAGAAAGAAAATAAAGGAGAGAAAAATAGAAAAACGTACCTGAAACTGGCTCAGAACTGTGATGGGTGATGAAGGCTTTAAACCTAGGAATCAAATAAATTTATAAACCTAGACCTAACCTCACTAGTCGTTCGGAGTTAAGCTTAGGGTCGAACCCACAGGACGGATTAACGATTACTGGACTTGTTTTTTTTATGAAGCTAGACAATAAAATAAGGGTGAGAGTGTTGTAAATAACAATGCAATTAAGTAGATATTTTTGGTTGTTTTGATTCTAAATAATAAGGTAAACTAAAGTAAGTAGATTTTGGGGGTTTTTCAAGTATAATAAGGCGTCTTAGGGGTCAGGATTCACTTAGGTTTAGTCCTCGATTTGCTGGATCGCTCGCTGTCGCGTTAAATAACAACAAATCTAAGCATAGGCCGTCAGTTCGGTCCGAACACGACTTGTTCGGTCCGAACAGAGGCTGGTATGTTGAGTTATGACCATACAACTTGAGTTTTAACTTTATGAAGGGCTCAGATCGGCTATAGCTACATTACCTAATCCTCAACTGTCGTCTTTTGGACTAGAAATTAGTACAGGTCTCTACTTTGCCCACATAGACCAATTAAACCTAAACTTTCGTGTCGGTATTTTAATTAACCTATGTCTTATTTATTTGTTTTCTTAGGGATATCTAAGTTGCCTTTCAGCCAACTTAGAAACTACACCTTTCAGTGCTAGCTAATCTCCTCTTTCGAATCTTCGACTTATCCCAAGTACTTAATTTAATCCTAATTGTTTAACCTAACCTTGTAACTTAACTAAACAGGCCTTTATTTAGAAGTAAATCAGGTCAAAACAAGGGAATTAAACAAGCAATTAAAATACTACTCAATAAATAGATCATAAAGCAAAACATCAAGTCATATCAAGTCATAACATCAAACTAAACCTAAACTACATCCATACCCTAAGACAACATATATTTAGCCTAACATAGTACTAAAACAAACAATAACAAGAGTAGAAATCACAAGATACAAGCCCATGGAAATTAGAGATAAAAACATAGGAAGAATAAACCAAGTTGTCTTTCTATGCTCGATCTTCAATCATCAAAGGCAGTGGGGTGTTGCAAGGCGTGTCTCCAACCTTCTCCTTGCTGCCGTCGCCTCAAGAATCTGGTTGCTCGATGAAATCAATGGTGGAATCACCTAAGGAAGGTGGAATTGTGTTCTGGAGGGTAGACTTCCTTTCCTTCAGGCCTTGGGGCGAATATATAGTGGTCTTCTGGCTTGGAAAGGAGGCTGGGGCGCTATGGCAAGAAGACATACCAAAATATCGAGTTTCCATGCGTGAAAACCCTTCCAAATATGCCATGGCAGCTCTCGGTTCGGTCTGGACAAGTTTTGTTCGGACTGGACAGGGCTAATTTGGGTCAAAACAGCTCAATTCGGACCAAATGACCTCAGTTCGGACCGAACTAGAGCACTTCGGGTCGAACTGGATCTGTTCGGGTCGAACTGAGACTCCATCTTTGAATACATGTGGTATTTTGGCCATATCTCTTTCGTCCGAACTCCGATTTAGGTGATTCAAAAGCCGTTGGAAAGCTTAGGTTGAGCTCTACAATGATGTTGACTCTATTTAGCCATTTACTTTCCTTAGACTCTCATTTTGTTCTGTAAAGATGCCTTCGGTCCGAGCAAAACTCCATTCGGTCCGAGTAGTAGCTTTGATGTTGCCTCCAAGTGCTAGGAATGAGTCGTCTAGCGTATGCCAAGTGCCAAAATCCATCTAATATTCGAGAATCCACTAGAAATCGTCGAGAAACCTGAAAATAAGAGAAAAGACGACGGTAGAGCCAATTCCTAGAAAATCATAGCAATTTATCAAATAATTGAATGGTTTGAGTATGATTTGAGTGCTAAGTACGGTCCAAATACCCACAAATAATAACGATATCAAATTCCCCCAAACTTAAACTTTGCTTGTCCTCAAGCAACGCCCTAAGCTTAGAATTTTGGACTGTACTTAAAGCTTTAAACATTGAGTCGTAACTCAAACCAAGAAATGTCGTGAAACCAATTGCTTTGCCTAAAATTTTCACACTTCAATCAAACAAGTCAAACAAAAATTTAATTTCAAGAACCAAGTTTAGTATTCTACAAATTAATTCATGCAACTCTTGGTCCTAATGAAATATTCTCTCAAATTTTAGAACTCTAGCTTCTCTTTGTTATTTCAAATGCGATCTCAATTTCAATCACCCGTTCATTTTCATTTTTCACAAAAGTTTGTAAAGTCCTTTATCAAAGTCGGAAATTTTATAATGAACTTCTCTTAAAACCAATTTCACTTTTTCTTTTTTCACCAATTTTTTTTTCTTCGTGTAAGTCGAGTCGTGGGGCTTTACACCCTAGAGGATATAATGCGGTGTCATTGGCCTTGAATTTGCTACTAGCACATGACGCGCTAGGGAGGTTGGACGGGTGTTGCTCGACTATGGCCACGGTACACTTGGGCCATAATACTCAACAACTCCTTTACCAATGCTTTCACACCGGGTCCGGTAGAAATTATTTACAAGTTACCCAATTATACCTCGAGAGCTTTGAGTTATAATTCCCGACAACTTGTAATTAATCCAATACCCTCCAATTTGTGGTTGAGTTGGTGGAAAAAGGCCTCGGTGCATCCTCGTTTTCACAACTATTTTGATTTTATTGTCCCATTAAGATTGCTTGTTGGTGATTCAAGCGATTAAAAGCATTTTCAACAAGTCCAAGTTCATTTCATAATTTCCGAAGTCGATAAATTTCTTTTTAAACAAAGGTTTGTCAAACACGAATCAGTTCACTCGGTAAAAACTTGTGAGAATCGACTAAAACTGATTTAACAATTTTAAGCATCCAAGATCGAGTTCTAATTTTCTCAAAATATTTTCATTTCGGCCCATTGGTGCAAAAATTAATCATGAGATATCATAACATTCTAAGGTCCTTGAAGAAAAAGTTTGTTTGACTTCAAAACAGTTTCAAGTGTGAGTTTCATCATTTAAAATCTAAATCGAGAGAAACTAGGCATATCAATTCAATTTCCAAACAAAACTAGGCAAAAATCCAATTTTTATGTCTCTGTTCGGACCGGACAAGACTCTGTTCGGACCGAACAGAAGCTGTGAAATTCAAAAATTATCCAAATTTGCAAAAATTTTGAGCAATTTCAATCAAAAGTTCGAAATTTTCTCCTATTTCCTCCCCCCAAACTTAAATCAAGCATTGTCCTCAATGCAATCAATCACAAAGAAAAGTAAATAGGAGGAAAAGAGAACTTAGCCAATTTTTGCTTTCAAACATGTCGTTTTGTTCCTAGTTTGTTTTCTCGAGTTTCAAGATGGCTCTATCAATCTTCAAGTCTTTTGATGCAATCCGTATGAGGTCGTTCGGGGTTAGTTGGTTCGCGTAACCCATGGTGCTCTAGCACGAATTACATCTTCCTTCGTTTGTGCCTCAAGATTTTCCTACAAACAAACAAACAAAAACATCAAATTCTATTTTTGTTATTTTCTATTTTTCAAATTTTTATGGATTTTCTATTTTTTATTTTTTTGTATTTTCTATTTTTAATGACAAAATAAATAAAAGAGAGAAGAGTTGAGAAATCCTTGGGTTGCCTCCCAAGAAGCGCTTGTTTTAGGTCCCTAGCTTGACCATCTTTCCATTAAGTCTTGATTGGATCGGACCCGGAGAGCGAGACGGCGAGCGATTTGTCATAGCCCTTGTTGTTGATGTCTTTCATGCGATCCCTTCCCAAGATAGTCTCATCCATGCGAATCGTGGGATCGATGCCTTTCAAATCATCAAGTGAGTACCCCATTGCTCCTTTGTTCACCAACAATTTCTTTGTTTGACCTGTATCTAGCTTGAAATCAGCAATAACAAGGTCCGTTTGACTAAGAGGCGTTGGATGATGCTTGATTTTGACTTTGGGGGTCTCAGTTTGGACCGAAGAAGAACAGTTCGGACCGAACAAGGGGCTGTTTGGACCGAACAGGATTCTGTTCGGACCGAACAGAGTGTCTGTGACCTTCGATTCTTCAATTTGGACTGTTGTTTGGTCCGAACTAAAAAGGGTTCGGTCCGAAGGTATGACAGTTTGGTCTGGACAGACATTGTTGGGGTCGAGCAGAGCATCATGCGAGTGATCCTTAAGAAATTCTTCGATTCTAGAGACCCATTGGACCATACAACACTTGTCAGTGGGATCAGGGCATTTCAAAGCATGGTCTATTGAGAAACGGAGCTTCTCTCCTCCCACTCTAACCACAATCGTCCCATCTCGAGCATCCATTTTCACACCGGCGGTTCTAAGAAAGGGGCGTCCCAAAATTATAGGTACCTCCTTATCTTCTTCCATGTCTACCACAACAAAATCCCCCGGTATGACAAACTTATCCACTTGGACGGGCACATCTTTGAGAATACCTAATGGTAACCGCATTGAAGAATCGGCGAGTTTCAACGTCATGCGTGTAGGTCTCAACTAGCCAAAACCAATCTTGTCAAACATTGTCTTGGGCATAAGACTCACACTAGCCCCCATATCACACAAGGCTTGCTTAATTGTTGCATTACCAATAGTGCAAGGAAGAGCAAACCTACCCGGATCCTCAAGTTTTGGGGGCATCTTGCTTTTCAAAGCCTCGCTACTCTTGTGTGTTAGGGCCACCGTTTTGAGTTCTTCCATGGACCTCTTGCCTGTGCATAACTCTTTCAAGAATCTTGCAAAGATCGGCACTTGAGCTATGACATCCGTGAATGGAATGTTGACCTTCAATTGCTTGAGAATCTCCCAAAAGGTCCTAAATTGTTCAGCTTCCTTTTTCTTTAAAAGTCGCTGAGGAAATGGGACAGGGGGTCGATAGGTTGATTCAGGTTGCTGCGTTTTCTTCTTCCCCTTGGCTTGGACATCTCCTTGGGCATCATTTTCTCTCTGTTCGGACCAAACAAGGGGCTGTTCGGACCGAACTGGGCATGGTGAGGTCACTTGCTCCAAAACTGGATGTTCGACCTGAACTAGAAGTGGTTCGGTCCGAACTGGAGGTGGTTCGGTCCGAACTGAGGGTCGAACTGTTTCGTTGGTAGGCACGGGCTGATCTTGGTACTCTTTGCTGCTTCGTAGGACATGTATGGCTTTGATCTCTGCACTTGGGTTGACTTGTGGTTGGCTTGGAAGCTTGCCTGGTGGTCGGGAGAAGTGTGCTTCCATCATACGCTCCAAGCGTTGCAAGGTGCTCGCACTTCCCTTAAATTCGTTGATAGTCACCTTCAATTCATCGGTGGTGGCCTTCAATTCATCTAACCCTAAAGCCATAGATTTGTTAATCTTTTCTTGCTCACTCATGAATTCTTGAACAACAATTGGAATTTCTTCCCTTTCGAAATAGGGTTTCTTTTGAAATGATTGGTCTCTATTGTTGTTGTTGAATTGTGCATTCCTATACAAATTTGGCGGGTTATTTTGGTACTTTGAACCATAAGGGGGCCCATTGTGTAGGTAGTTCACTTGGGCCCCTCTGTTACCAATTTTGGCAAGAGGACAATTGATAGATGTGTGTCCTTCCTCGCCGCATGCTCCGCATTGGTTTGAATGGAGATGTGTCCCTTGAGCCGATTGGTAAGCGGCAAGTTCAGCTTCTAGCTCCTCTATTCTCGCCTCTTTAGTCGAAATTTGGTGCACTTGCTGCCTCGAACTACTTGAGTGGCGGGGAATGAGTAGAGGGTACCATGTGTAGTTTCTTGCACAATAATCAAGTAAATCTCGCCCTCGTGCCGTATCAAGTCTTTTGAATGCCCCACCTGAAAGAGAATCAAGATTGATTTTAATATTGTCATAAAGTCCAGTGTAGAATGATTTAAGGAGCATCCATTCTTGAATCCCATGATGTGGACAAGAATTTTCTAAATCCCTAAACCGTTCCCAAGCATCCCTCATTGATTCATTTTGGTTTTGGGCAAAATTATTCAATTCAGCTCTAATTTTATCCGCTCTATCCGAAGGAAAATACCTATCCAAGAAGGTTTGTGCCATTTCATCCCAAGACCTAATTGACCCTTTTTTCAATGTTTTATACCATTTTTGTGCTCGGTCCTTAAGGGTGAAATGAAATAACAATAGCCTAATTGCTTGTTGAGGAACACCATTAAACTTAATTAATCTAGTGCAATCAATAAAAGTTTGTAAGTGAGCATGGGGATCCTCATCGTCGTTCCCATAGAACGGATTTTGTTGCACAAGCACGACGTGGTTGGGGGCGATTTGCATGTTGTTAGCGGCGATGCCTGGAATCACCACCGGTCCGCCCACGTTTCTTGCGCTGGGAACTCCAAACTCCATGAGAGTCCTTTCATGATCTTCCTCATCTTCGTCGTCGGAGTTATGGATGCTTCCCTCATCTTCTTGAGTCCATCGACGGCGCTCATTGTCAAAATCTCTCCTTTGACCCGTTAGGAGGGTCCGATCGGCTGTCAGTCGAGCCTCTCTTTGCTCAAGTTGGAGACGGAGGTTCTCCAATTCTTGTGTGCGCTGTGCAATGGCCTCGGGAGTGAGTGCCTCGGCCATTGTTAGGCTTCCTTCTCTCTGTTCAAGGCTCAGTTCGGTTCGAATTGGTTCTGTTCGGTCCGAACGGAGAGTGGGTTGAGGGGCTGGTGGCTGTTCCGGATCCTCTATCAAGTGTCGGAAGAAGTAGTTTCGAACTTTTGGAGGTGGAGACTTCTTCCTACGTGTCTTGCCTGCCAGTCCTGCAATAAAGAGAGAGAAAAGTAGGTAAAAAGAAAAAATAAAAATCTAGTCTCCAAATACTCAAACAAGTATCCAATATCGACACCGTCCCCGGCAACGGCGCCAATTTGATGAAGGCTTTAAACCTAGGAATCAAATAAATTTATAAACCTAGACCTAACCTCACTAGTCGTTCGGAGTTAAGCTTAGGGTCGAACCCACAGGACGGATTAACGATTACTGGACTTGTTTTTTTTATGAAGCTAGACAATAAAATAAGGGTGAGAGTGTTGTAAATAACAATGCAATTAAGTAGATATTTTTGGTTGTTTTGATTCTAAATAATAAGGTAAACTAAAGTAAGTAGATTTTGGGGGTTTTTCAAGTATAATAAGGCGTCTTAGGGGTCAGGATTCACTTAGGTTTAGTCCTCGATTTGCTGGATCGCTCGCTGTCGCGTTAAATAACAACAAATCTAAGCATAGGCCGTCAGTTCGGTCCGAACACGACTTGTTCGGTCCGAACAGAGGCTGGTATGTTGAGTTATGACCATACAACTTGAGTTTTAACTTTATGAAGGGCTCAGATCGGCTATAGCTACATTACCTAATCCTCAACTGTCGTCTTTTGGACTAGAAATTAGTACAGGTCTCTACTTTGCCCACATAGACCAATTAAACCTAAACTTTCGTGTCGGTATTTTAATTAACCTATGTCTTATTTATTTGTTTTCTTAGGGATATCTAAGTTGCCTTTCAGCCAACTTAGAAACTACACCTTTCAGTGCTAGCTAATCTCCTCTTTCGAATCTTCGACTTATCCCAAGTACTTAATTTAATCCTAATTGTTTAACCTAACCTTGTAACTTAACTAAACAGGCCTTTATTTAGAAGTAAATCAGGTCAAAACAAGGGAATTAAACAAGCAATTAAAATACTACTCAATAAATAGATCATAAAGCAAAACATCAAGTCATATCAAGTCATAACATCAAACTAAACCTAAACTACATCCATACCCTAAGACAACATATATTTAGCCTAACATAGTACTAAAACAAACAATAACAAGAGTAGAAATCACAAGATACAAGCCCATGGAAATTAGAGATAAAAACATAGGAAGAATAAACCAAGTTGTCTTTCTATGCTCGATCTTCAATCATCAAAGGCAGTGGGGTGTTGCAAGGCGTGTCTCCAACCTTCTCCTTGCTGCCGTCGCCTCAAGAATCTGGTTGCTCGATGAAATCAATGGTGGAATCACCTAAGGAAGGTGGAATTGTGTTCTGGAGGGTAGACTTCCTTTCCTTCAGGCCTTGGGGCGAATATATAGTGGTCTTCTGGCTTGGAAAGGAGGCTGGGGCGCTATGGCAAGAAGACATACCAAAATATCGAGTTTCCATGCGTGAAAACCCTTCCAAATATGCCATGGCAGCTCTCGGTTCGGTCTGGACAAGTTTTGTTCGGACTGGACAGGGCTAATTTGGGTCAAAACAGCTCAATTCGGACCAAATGACCTCAGTTCGGACCGAACTAGAGCACTTCGGGTCGAACTGGATCTGTTCGGGTCGAACTGAGACTCCATCTTTGAATACATGTGGTATTTTGGCCATATCTCTTTCGTCCGAACTCCGATTTAGGTGATTCAAAAGCCGTTGGAAAGCTTAGGTTGAGCTCTACAATGATGTTGACTCTATTTAGCCATTTACTTTCCTTAGACTCTCATTTTGTTCTGTAAAGATGCCTTCGGTCCGAGCAAAACTCCATTCGGTCCGAGTAGTAGCTTTGATGTTGCCTCCAAGTGCTAGGAATGAGTCGTCTAGCGTATGCCAAGTGCCAAAATCCATCTAATATTCGAGAATCCACTAGAAATCGTCGAGAAACCTGAAAATAAGAGAAAAGACGACGGTAGAGCCAATTCCTAGAAAATCATAGCAATTTATCAAATAATTGAATGGTTTGAGTATGATTTGAGTGCTAAGTACGGTCCAAATACCCACAAATAATAACGATATCAATGGGTCAGGTGGCGGTGGAGCTGAAGGTCCAGGGCCAAAGATGTGATTTGCGAGGCGGCTGAGCAGATCATCGTTCCGTGCATTGCGCTCATCTTGCTGCTGCCTCCATCTCCTGTTCTCCTCCCTCTCTTCATCAAATGATGCCTGCAAGAGTAGGGCGCGGCAGCGAGAGTAGGGCGAGAGAGAGAGTGGGTGAGTGAGAGGAGAGAGGAGGGTGGCTCCGGCGAGGCGTCGTCGGCGGCGCTTCGTCGGAACTTCGAGGTCAGAGAGAGAGAGGGTCGGGAGGGAGGAAGAGAAGGGGTCGGCTGGGGTTTGAAATAGGGAGAAAGAGAGAGGGAAAAGTGGGGTCGTGGGTTAATGGGTGGTTAATGGGTTAGTGGGTAGTTATTTGCCAAAAGTCACGCATAACTGTCGGATTTCAAAATGGGGCGGACCGTTCCATGGTTGGGGCGGACCGTTCCGCTGGCTGAGTCCTCATACCCAATTGCATGGCCTTTCCACTCCGTCCTGAACCAAACCTGGTCGTTCCATAGTTTGGGACGGGTCGTCCCAATTTTGGGGCGAGCCGTTCCAATCAGATTTTTCTCCCCCAAGCTTGTCTTTCTTAGTATCTTATTGATTTCTTCACGTTTTCTTCCTGAAAGTAATCAACCACATCACAAATTGAGCCTAGTATTCTGGTTATTTAGCCTACCCCTAATTTTTTTATTCTTTTATTGTTTTTCAAATTTTTATTTTGTTTTTGACTTTTTGACACAAAGTAAATAGAATAGACGAAAAATAAACTGAACCCTTGGGTTGCCTCCCAAGAAGCGCTTGTTTAAGGTCTCAAGCTCGACCCCTGATGTCTACGTCTCTGCGGGTGAGGGGTTAGTCAAGAAGCGCACTTCCCCTCCTTCTGTTCTAGCATTTGGATCAACGTAGAACTTGAGCCTCTGTCCGTTCACCTTGAAGGTCTCATCTCCTTCCTTGTAGATGTCAACAGCTCCAAATGGATAGACTTTCTTCACAATGTAAGGGCCTGTCCATCTAGACCGGAGTTTACCTGGAAATAGCCTCAACCTAGAATTGAACAGAAGCACCATATCGCCAGCTTCAAAGGATCTCCGTTGGATATGCTTGTCATGCCAGACTTTTGTTCTCTCCTTGTAGATCCTAGCATTGTCATATGCACTTAGCCTTATTTCCTCCAGCTCGTGCAAGTCCAGAATTCTCTTCTCTCCAGCTGATTTATAATCCATGTTGAGTGCTCTGACTGCCCAGTATGCCTTGTGTTCCAATTCCACTGGCAAATGACATGCTTTTCCATAAATCAGCTTGAATGGGCTCATGCCTATAGGAGTCTTGAAAGCTGTCCTATATGCCCATAAGGCGTCATCCAATTTTAGTGCCCAATCCTTTCTTGTACTGCTCACTGTTTTCTGCAGGATATTCTTTATTTCTCGATTTGATACCTCAACTTGGCCACTAGTTTGCGGATGATAAGGGGTTGCCACCTTGTGTCTCACTCCATACTTCATTAAAAGATTCTCAAACTGTTTGTTAATGAAGTGTTTGCCCCCGTCACTAATGACTGTCCTTGGAATTCCAAACCGTGGGAATATGACCTTGGTGAAAAGCTTTTTGACTGTTGCTGAATCTGCATGCTTGCTCGGAATAGCTTCCACCCATTTGGACACGTAATCAACTGCCACAAGAATGAATTCATAGCCGCATGAAGAAGGAAACGGTCCCATAAAGTCAATCCTCCAAACATCGAAGATTTCAACCTCTAGAATAGGATTCTGAGGCATCTCTTGGCGTCTCGAAATGTTGCCTGTCCGTTGACATTGATCGCAAGAAGAGATAAATTTTCTTGCGTCCTTGAAAAGCGTGGGCCAGAAAAATCCAGATTGCAGAACTTTGGCCGCGGTCTTAGACACTGAGGCATGTCCTCCGTAAGCGGAAGCGTGGCAATTGTGCAGGATTTGCTCAATTTCGCTCTCCGGTACACACCTTCTGAACATTCCATCCACTCCAAATTTCCACAGGAAAGGGTCCTCCCAGAAGTAGTATTTAGCATCGGCTATGAATCTTTTCTTCTGCTGGAAGGACATCTGATAGGGCATAACTCCGCTCGCTAAATAGTTCGCAAAGTCAGCATACCATGGAGTCGCCTGAGTTGGGACGGACCGTTCCAAATTGGGGCGGGCCGTTCCAACTGAATCGCCTGGCTCAGACAGGGCCGTTCTGGCTGGGACGGCAGTCCTGACATCACCTGCTGTGGTTGGGACGGGCCGTTCCATGCTAGGGCGGTCCGTTCCAGACTGGATTGAGTACAAATGTTCGTCTGGAAATGAATCGTTGATTGGCAGTGTCTCGGTTTTAATGCCTTCTGCTTTGATCCTGGATAAATGGTCAGCAACACTGTTCTCTGTACCTTTCTTGTCACGGATCTCAAGATCGAACTCTTGAAGCAAGAGAACCCACCGGATGAGTCTTGGCTTGGCGTCTTTCTTCGAGAGTAAGTACTTGAGTGCAGAATGATCGGTGTAGACTATAACCTTTGAACCGATCAGGTAGGACCTGAACTTATCTAAGGCAAAGACTACTGCAAGAAGCTCCTTTTCTGTTGTGGTGTAGTTGATTTGGGCTTCATCTAACACCTTGCTTGCATAGTAGATGGCATAGGGCTTCTTATCCTTTCGATGTCCGAGTACTGCTCCAACTGCATAATCACTTGAATCACACATCAATTCGAACGGTTCATCCCAATTTGGAGGTTGCAAGATCGGGGCTGTCACTAGTGCTTTCTTCAATCTGTCAAATGCATCAGCACAACTTTTATCAAAGATAAATTCTGCATCCTTCATAGTCAAGTTTGTTAAAGGCTTAGCAATCTTAGAGAAATCCTTGATGAAACGCCTGTAGAAACCGGCATGACCAAGGAAACTCCGAACATCCTTTACACAAGTTGGCTCCGTGAGCTTCTCAATCACTTCCACCTTGGCCTGATCAACTTTAATCCCTTGTTCCGAGATTATGTGGCCCAAAACGACTCCTTCTGGCACCATGAAATGACACTTCTCCCAATTCAAGACTAGGTTAACTTCTTCACATCTCTGCAATACCTTTTTCAAGTTAGCTAGACAGTGATCGAAAGATGTACCATAGACAGAAAAATCATCCATGAAAACCTCCATGTCTTTTTCTATAAAATCAGAAAATATAGCCATCATGGCTCTTTGAAACGTTGCTGGTGCATTACACAAACCAAATGGCATCCTACGGTATGCATAGGTCCCATATGGGCATGTAAAAGTCGTTTTTTCCTGGTCTAGGGGGTGAATTGGTATTTGAAAGAAACCAGAATAACCATCTAGATAGCAAAAGAAAGAATGCTTAGCCAGGCGTTCGAGTAGCTGGTCAACGAATGGCAAAGGAAAGTGGTCCTTTCGGGTAGCTGCATTCAGCTTGCGATAGTCCACACACATCCTCCATCCTGTGACGATTCTTGTTTGGATCAGCTGGCCTTCGTCATTCTTTATCACGGTTGTGCCTCCCTTCTTTGGAACAACATGAATGGGACTAACCCATTTGCTGTCTGAGATGGGGTAAATGATCCTTGCCTCTAGAAGTTTATGGATTTCTTTCCTCACAACTTCGCTCATGTTCGGGTTGAGTCTCCTTTGATGCTCCACAGTTGGCTTGGAGTCCTCTTCAAGTAGGATCCGATGGGTACAAATCGAGGGATCGATACCCTTTAGATCCTCAATCGAGTATCCGATTGCTTTCTGGTGGATTCTCAGTTCTTTTAGTAGCTTTGCTGTTTGATCTGCATCAAGATTGGCATTAACAATAACAGGAAAGGTCTGATCTGGGCCCAAGAATTCATACCTGAGATTGTCTGGCAGGGCCTTCAGTTCTGGCCTGGATTTCGCATCATCTGAATTGGGGCGGGCCGTTCCAATTTGGGGCGGGCCGTCCTGATGGGTGTCCAGGCTGAGAATTTGTTGGATTTCAGCTGAAGATCGCAGCTGCATGTTGGCTTGATCCGCCCTGATTTGGGGCGGTCCGTTCTGTTCCTCTCTGGCAGCCAAATACTCAACCATTTGGAGAATTTCGTTGAATATTAGGTCTGCCTCCTCCTCTTCAGGTCTGGCCGAGAAGGAATGGTATGCCTGAACAACACGTGTGTTGAAGGATTCTTCAACAATGGCTTCCAATGATTCCACCATAAAGATTGAGTCAATATGGTCTGGCATCTTCATGGCTTTCTCTACATCGAACTCCACTTTTTCATCTCCAACCTCTAGGATCATCTTACCAGTCTTGCAGTTGATGAAAACTCCAGCTGTTGTGAGGAAGGGGCGACCGAGGATGACTGGAACATCTTGATCCTCTTCCATGTCCACAACCACAAAGTCACAAGGTACTATCAAATGGCCAACTTGGACTGGCACGTCGATTGCTATTCCTAATGGCAGTCTAATTGATCCATCAGCAAGCTTCAAAGTCATGCGGGTCGGGCTCAACTCCCCCATTCCTATCTGATTATAGACTGTCTCGGGGATGAGACTAACGCTTGCTCCGAGATCCAGCAAAGCTTTCTTCTCTTCTGCATTTCCGATTTTACATGGGATCGTGAACTTGCCTGGATCCTTCATTTTGACCGGCATCTTCTTCGTGATCAGGGCGCTGCATTCTCCGGTCAAAGCCATGGTCCCGCACTCCTCCAGATTTTTCTTGTTGGAAAGGAGGCCCTTCAAGAATTTAGCATAAGACGGCATTCTGGTTAGGAGATCAGTGAAGGGAATTGAGATCTTGATCTGCCGTAAAATGTCCAGGAACTTCTCGTATGCCCTGTCCTTCCTGGCCTTGGCGAGTCTCTGCGGATATGGAACCTCAATAGCACTGTTGGAAGGAGAGATGGCCCTCGAGACTTGCCTGTTTGTGGCAATCGAGGTGTTTGGGGCGGTCCGTCCCATCATCTTGTTCTGCTGCTGGTGGGCTTGTTCCAATGTCTGTATCAGCGCTGGGCTGGTCCGCCTGACCAGCTTCTGCTCCGTCCTGAGGTGGGGCGGGCCGTCCCAAGATGGGGCGGTCCGTTCCAGATAGTCCTGGAGGAGAGTCTGAGGGCATTTGAGGCCCGTCGTACCTTGTTCCACTCCTCAATTGATGCGAGACGCTCTTCACATCCTCCCTAGGGTTTGGTTCAGGTTGGCTGGGGAACATACCTGGTTTGGTGAGAGCTCCGGCGCTAGATTGAGACAACCTTTCGTCGAATCTTTGAAGAAAAGCTCCCATGTCCTCCCTGATCTTCTCCAACTCCCGATGGACTGCATGATTGAAGATTCCTTGACTCTGCATGAATTTCTCAACCATGGGCTGCATGAGTGTCTCTTGAGGGCGTTGTTGGTTCCTTGGTGGTCCGGCTTGGCTGGGGTTAGCAGCTCCATTGGGATTTGAGTAAGAGAGGCCTGGATGGTTTCTCTTGTCGCGATAAGCATAGTTGTTGGTTGGCGGGAAAAAGGAAGGAGGGTTCATGAGTGCATTCACCTCTTCTGTCTTCTCTTCTCTCTCAACCAAGTGGCATGCCTTGGCCGTATGTCCTTCTTCCTCGCAAAACTGACACTTAGCCACCACCTCAGCTGGTTTCTTGTTGAGATTTTTGATCATGACGGTCAACGAATCTAGCTGTGATTGCATGTGGGTATCTTTGTCCACTTCAAGAAGTCCTCCTTTCTTCTGGGCTCTAACTGACCAGTTGGTTTGAGACCTGGCCATGTTCTCAAGTAAAACCTTCGCTTCTCTGCAACCCATCTCAAGGAATGATCCACCTGCAGTTGAATTAATATTCTGACGAGTCATATCATCCAAACCATCATAGAAACTGACAATAAGCCTATTTTCAGGAACATCATGGTGTGGACACATTCTCTGCAGGTCTTTGAATCTTTCCCACGCCTCGAACAGGTTTTCATCTGGCTCTTGTTGAAAGGTTAACAATTCCCTAACCAATTTAGTTGTTTTTACCCTAGGATAAAACCTATCTAAAAAGGCTTTGGTCAGGTTTTCCCAAGAATCAAATGGTGCATCATTGAAACTGTTAAGCCAATCTTCAGTCTTGCCCCTAAGAGAGAAAGGAAAGAGAGTTAAGCGGATTATTTCAGGATCCACGTCTTCAGGGACAAGGGTTGTGCAGTTGCGCAGGAAGCTTTGCAAATGGCGATTAGCATCTTCGTTGGGGGCTCCACCGAAAGCTGAGTCCTTGATCAAAGCAATCAAGCTTGGGTTGTAGTAGAAGTCACGGGTTCGCTCAGCCTTTGGTGGTCTAACTCCAAGTCGGACGTTAGTCGCTGTTGGTGCACTGATCTCTCGGAGAGGTCGATTGGCCTCGGCTTCCCTTGCTGCTTCAAGGGCTTCTCTAAGGGCTCGCTGGATAGGAGTCTCCTCAGGTCTTCCCCCATTGCCATTCAAATGGTCTGCCATGTTTTCTTCGGGTGGTGTCAAAGGTGGTTGAGTTCTCTCTGGATTTCTGCGGTTGCGCTGGTAAAACTGGCGAAACGGTTGAATCAGAGAGCCTTCCCCCTCCTTTGTGAGTTTAGCTAAACCTGGGGCGGTGCGTCCTAAAATGGGGCGGGCCGTTCCAGATGAAGATGGGCTCGATTGTTGATTCTGTTCTCCTTCTCCTTGTTGACGAAAACTTGTGTCGCGTGCGCTGCCTAGTTCCTTCTCCTTGTTAGCCAGCGTATGCGACTGCCAAATTCCAGAAACAAAAGAAGAGGGTGAAGAGAAATTGAAAGAATTCAGGTTAAAACAAAAGTACAACTTAGAAAAAGGCACCGTCCCCGGCAACGGCGCCAAAATTTGATCGGTGCTGAGGGTACTGGTCAAATTAATTCCTTAAAACCCGATACTAATTCGTTTGCAGTATAGTTTAAGGGTCGAATCACGGGGACGGACTATTCCTCTTCTGAGTTTAAACAATTCGTATTAATCTAAATTCTTTTGATTAAATAAACAATTCAAATTTCAAACAGATCTAAACTGAAGGGCGAAAAGCAGTTACAGGATTAAAATTCTAATTCCCTATAAAAACTTGGTTAATTTAAAGTTTAAATAATTAACAAATGATTAGGGGTTCAGGTTGGCTAACTTTTCCTGTCTGTCAAGGCTGGGACGGACCGTTCCATCTCTGGAACGGGCCGTCCTAACCCTGTCAGATGGTTGGAGCTGTCCGTTCTAGGCCAGGACGCCCCCTCTCGGGCGGACCGTCCTGACCTTGGGATGGGCCGTTCCAATCATCCGATGTTTGTCTCGTCATCCTACTTAATTATTTGCTGAGTGTTTTTACGTGGATTGTATCAAACCTAACCTACAGACTTGTGCTCTAACTCTCGTTCAGGTCAAGTTGTGGGGTTCTGTTTGACAAATCCTAAAAACTCCTAAATTTCAACTCTCGTTTCTTGGTTTAGATGTTTCCAACTGATTTCTGGGTCTTGGTAAACTCTCAATCTTTCGATTTATTGAGTAAAACTCTAATTTCTTAAAGTTTGGTTTAATCCTTTCAGATATCGCCTACCTAAGTGATCTAATTGTTTACTTGTTATTGCAGATAGACTTTGTTTTGACAATTAAACTAGGCCTTTGTTTAATGCAATAGCCAAATCTAACATTAACAATTTGCAACAAAAAGATAAAATCAAATTTCAGAAATCAAGAACGCAACTTAACTTAGCAACTAATCAAGTATTCAAACAAAACAAACAACTAAAAGAAAAGTTATCGAACCATAGCCCCTAAATTAAACTACTCCATGCAAGAAAAAGCAGGTTTCATCATACAAAAACACAAAGAAAAAGGAAAAACCAAGTTACAACAAGATGTGCTCGAAAATCGTCTATCTCCTAAGCTCTGTCCTGTCTGGGGCGGCCCGTCCTGATCCTGGGGCGGTGCGTCTCAGGTTGGTGGATGGCCGTCTCGACAGGGTGGTTGCCTTGCTCCTTTCTGGCTCTCAAAACTTAGCAAATTTCGACTCCCTTGATTTGGAGCCAGGACAGAGCTTATATAGGCTTCTTGGGAAGCTCCAAAACGTGGCATAGTGGCCCAGAAAGGCGGTGGAAACTGAAGAAACCGCCTCACCAAATCAGGCACTCTATATTTGGCACTCTCGAAATAGCTCTCTGGCCTGGTTGTGGACTGGGACGGCCTGGTCTGAACATGGGGCGGCCCGTCCCAGCATGGGCTGAATGCGTCGTCTGGATTTCCTATGCCTGCGTCTGCACTGAGGTGGGACGACCCGTCCTATGATTGGGGCGGCCCGTTCCAGCTTGCTGGTTCTGTGCAACTTAGTCGATTTTCTCCTTTTTTTCGCGCCAAAGTGTGATGAACCTGTATAAAAAACTTGCCGGGCTACGGCTGAACTTTCCTACATCTAACATTAGCACAATTTAAAGGAAAATGAGTAAAAACACAAGTAATTTGAACGAATTTAGGGGCTTATTCTGGCTGAAAATCAAGTACGGAAACCGTACATCAAAATCCCCCAAGCTTGAACATTGCTTGTCCCCAAGCAAAACTCTAGACTTAGACCTGAATTAGACCCTGATTGAGTTCAAATACCTGTGTACTAACTAGTTCAAAGAATCCTTTCAGTTTAAACTTAAGTGATTGTGACTTTAAGTTACAAGGGCATTTTCAAAAAGTTTTACCATTAAGACCAAATTATTTTATTTTTGAGTGACTTAACTTTTTCTGAAATCAAACCAAAGATCCTCACATCATTTTGACTCTGTTTCATTTCACTAAGCATTAAATCAATTAATTCTTCAAAGTTTTTATTCAGTTAGAAATCAAGTAGAAACGGGATCGAACATGCTCAACTCAAATAATTCAGAATAACTCCAAGTTGTTTTGCACAGACTTACGATACTTCAAACCAGAAATTTAAATAACTTAAAAAGAAAAATTATTTACAAGATACAATTCTCCTGGGGCAAGGAGGTTTTTCCCGAGGCGGAGAAGTCGGCCAGATAAGAGCGGATTTTTAGAGGAGTTTTCCTCTTTATTTTTTTTTTATACCATGAATCTCTTTCTGTTTCTTACCCATGGTTTATGGAATTCTTTTAATCCGCAAGTACCTATAGCCTCCTACAGTGTCCATGGCACTGCACCACTTTTTAGTTCCCCTTTTTATTTTGTTTTTGGTTTTTCCATTTTTTTTATTTTTTTTTTATTTTGATTTTGAAAAGAAAATTGCGAAGGTTTTTAGTTTCTGAAAATCTGTGCAAACCATCTTACAGTTATCCTTATTTTTGAGTTACTCAAATGATCTTAGGCGAACTAAATCAAGCCCTTTGCCGGCTCTATTCAATACAACCGTATAATTGCTTTTGAAATTAACTATCCAATGCTTAGCAAAATTACTCCTAAGTCAAATGAAAGTTACTATCCTTAGCTTGCCTCAAATTAGTTTAGTCAAATTCATTTTGCAAATTTTCAACAAAGTTTTTAGTTTTTCTCAGAATCTGCCCAAATTTCCTAAGTCACAATCATTAAGTTTAGCTAAATGATCCCTAGAATTATCCTAAATGCAACTTAGAATGATTTAATTATGCAAATCCTACATGTATATACAAAAACTGCCAATGCATTGTGTCTGGAACGGCCTGTTCTAACGTGGAACGACCCACTGGGGCGGACCGTCCTGATGGTGGGACGGACCGTCCCAGACACAATACTTGACTAGTTTCAATGCTCAGACAATGTTGGAACGGGCTGTTCTAGACTGGGACGCCCTGTTGGGACGGGTCGCCCCATTGGTGGGACGGTCCGTTCCAATGCTGTCTGAAACTGGCAATATGCTATGAAGATGCTCTAAGTTATCCGTTTTTTCGATTTTTCGATCCTTTGACCCCCCCAAGCTTATCTACTGGACCGTCCCTAGTCCTAGTAGATGCAAGAAAGAAAATAAAGGAGAGAAAAATAGAAAATAAAGGATTTTTCCTCTTTATTTTTTTTTATACCATGAATCTCTTTCTGTTTCTTACCCATGGTTTATGGAATTCTTTTAATCCGCAAGTACCTATAGCCTCCTACAGTGTCCATGGCACTGCACCACTTTTTAGTTCCCCTTTTTTGTTACATTCATTCTGATGCTAAAAGGATTTACATTATAGTTGGCATTATCAATTTGTAACCTTTTACAAAACGAATTTATATATACGACTTTGGAAGTTTTGCAATTGTATAATTTTATTATGGCATATTGACACATATAAACGCTTAGTAAGGGCAAAAAAAAAAATGAGAGATGGTCGGTGATTAACGGCAACACCAATTTTTATTCAAGAATCCATTTCGGCTTTTCAAGATCGACTATCTCCAACGGGAATTGCTTCATACACTCCTCAAATTTGGAGATTCACTCATTTTTAGACAAAAATGTCCTCCTCACTCTTTCAATTTACGTCCCTCAATGCACTGCGGCTTGGAAATGTGAAGGGTATTTTCATTTTAATAGAAGTGGATCTCTAAGTTTTGAAAGTGTATGAAGCAATTCTCCTTTCCAACCTCTCGATAGGCGGCTCAGATTTCTCAAGCCATTAATGCAGAGGTGGGCCCTTCTTTAGACGATGACAAAGGACCAGTTGGTCGAAAGATGATTTCCCTCCTCTCTCCGTTTTGCTAGATGGTGTACATAACAGCTATTGTCCTCCTGCATCGGGCGTTCTCTTTGCCACGTCTGTAAAATGGGACCCCCCTGTCAAAAAGGATCCGATGAAGGACATAGGAGTGTATCTTTCAGAGATTAAAACAACAATGTTTTCGATGTGGGGCCACAGGACATAGAGCGGAGGTATGTCGTTGTCCCAAATTGTAATTTTTTTTTTTTTTTGCAAATGCACCTTGCATATAGTGGTGGAATGCCCAAAGAGATTTTCTTTAAAAAATCCTAAATCTTTGTGATCCATCTCCTTATATCTCTCTTTTAAGACCGCACATTTCTCCTCTAATTTTATCTTCTTACTCTAAATCTCTTTCGATTGACACCTCCTCTCAGGGTGTCGATCCATCTTCTTCATCTTCTTCTACTGAGATCTTGATATCTTTTTTTTTATCAGTTCCAAACGTGCTGGTGTCAAAATTAAAACCTTAATACCGATACTCATCCGTTTGCAGGATGGCTTAAGGGTCGAATTCGCAGGATGGAACTATTCCTTTTCTAAATTTAATCTAAACAATTCTATTAAACCTAAGGATAAAAACTATATTAATTCAAGGTTTATTTTTGGTGTTTTGGCTTAACAATTGCAATAAAAGTAACATACTGTGTAACGCAAATTCAGAAAATGACAAATTCAAATTAAACCAAATATTGATATCAATTCAATTAAAATTAGGACAAGGTAACAAACACTTTTTATTTTCTGTCAAGAGTAGAACGGTCCGTTCCAGGCATGAAACGACCCGGTTTAACTCAGGTTAACCTTTGGAGCAGCCCGTTCTATTATGGAACGTCCCTTCTTTAGCGGTTCGTTCTAATGTCAAACCGGTCCGTTCTAAAGGTTAATAATTGAGATGTTAAGTTGTTTATCTTGCTAATTATTTTGTTTATGCAAGGTTTGTGATTAAACAGAGATCGACTTAACTCTAACTCTCCTTTAGGTCAAGTGAACTAAGTCCAACTACCTAGTTTCCAAACTCCCTAAACTTCAACTCTCATTCCTTGATTTATGTTTTTGGTTTAACTCTTGGATCTAACTTCAACTCTCATTCCTGTCAGTATGAATAAAGTCACAATCTCTCGATGACTTCGTCTAACCTCTCAGAAATTACCTAATTATTAGTGTTATTATTGTGTTCAATCCAAGTTAATCAATTTTGGGTCTAAACTATTAAACGTGGCCATTCGCTTAACGTGACAATCAATTCACAAGTACCAAACACAGTTAATAACAATCAAACAATTCAATCGCAAGAGATAAATCATAAGCTACTTTAATAAACAAACTAAATCATTCAAAATATATAATTAACATAGTTAAAAAGGTTCTCAACCAATAGCCCTAAAACTACAACTACTTGTTATGATATCCCTGAATTTTAGGACCTGTTTGCAATACATCGAATTCTAAGGTCCTATTTGAAAAATGTCCATGTTTATCCACTTTGAAAATATCTATTTGATCTTATCCACATTTTTAGTAGCTAAGTAATCAATATTTATATAAATAATTTCTGATAATTAATATCTTTATAAATAGGCTCAGTTATTTTTATAAATAGTATTAATATTTTCAGAAATAATAGCTAAGTAATTCCTTTCTGCTTACTTAGCCATTAAGTAATCTAGAATATTTACCATTTTAGTCAGACCTCCACTATAAATAGACCCCAGCCTCATTTCATTTCATTTCGTATATCATTTCTGTTTCTCTCTCTTCCTAGCAAACTGTGAATACCACCTTGGCTTTGAATAGTCGGCCATTTTGAATTCGAGTTCTACGTCGCAGTTATAGTCATCCTGATTTGCTTGTGCTATGGATCGCTCAGTCAGGTAACCGGACTTCTCTATAATTAGTTCCGTATTGCTTGATTTGATTACCGTTTGGCTTTGCTTGCATGTGTATGCCCGTTTGTGGATGTCTTTTGAGATTTTGTTATTCTTTTGATAGGAACTAGTAAATTTGATTATGAAATATAAATGTGACTTGGAATAACTGAAAATGGATGATGAAAGTGAAACAAAATGAGACCGAGTAGTTAAGTTGTTTTACCTGGGATTTCTATCATCGGGGGATTGCACCCCAGCTTAATGCCGGTGGTCTCCTTATGATAGTGATCACGGACAACGCATACTGATCTACTCTGCTATTCAGCCACTAGGCGGATTAGCGGTCATTTGGTATATATATTTCTTTTGTTTGGACTGGCTGGAACCATTAGGTGTGTGGAAGCGGACTACCCCACGGAACTCCGCGGTAGTAACCCAGTACTGGTGTATGCTAGCCCCCACTTAGTGCACGGTGGAGGGCAGGAGCAATTAGGGTCGAGTGTCTATACACTAGGTATACACTCGTGGGTAGGATCGAATAAGCACAGGTACAGTCAGAAAAGCACAATCTATTAAGGTGGACTTGGCGTGGGATTACTTCCCCAGGTCTAAGTAAGGATTGAGGCATGTAGGGTGGATTTGGCACGGGAATTATTCCCGCAGGGTTGGAGTTAGGTAAGGTGGATACTCTCGTATTATATTATATGATATTCCTCAAGAAAGTACACCGAATCACATCCAGTCATGTTTAATTTGTTTTAACAACTAATATAGAGAAGCTGCGTCGTTAAATAACCGGTTACTGAGCTTTGTAGCTGACATCCGTTTTGTTTTTTTTTCTGCTTGCGACGTAGGTTGACGGGCCGTCGGATGGATGCAGAAGATACCGTCCCACCGTCCCGCCCCGTGTGTCGGTGTGTTGGCGCGGGGTGTGACACTTGCTACTCGTCATAACTAAACAATCAGTAAGATTCATCATAATATCAACCAAAGAGAAAGATAAGTAAGAGATACAACAAAATAGTTTGATCTTCTCTCTGAAACATTGCTCTGCCACCTTGGAACGGTCAGGTTTGACTCTAAGATGGGCCGGTCCAGTCGTCTTCTGGCGGCTATGACTCTGGTTCAGATTTGGAAGTGGCTAAATCCTAGCAAAATTGTGTCATCCTCGTCTGTGGAAGAGCAGGCACTTTTTGTAACATGTCATAGAATCGTCATGGTGTGAAAACGCGTCTGGAATTGTCTTGTCTTGGAGAATTTCCTTCAGAGAAAACTTGACAAAAATCAGCCAAGTCATATATGGCAAGTCTGGAGAACTTGGAATGGTCCGTTCCAAGTGTGAGCTAGATTGTTCTAAGTGAGTTTGGTTGATGTCTTCTCTTGTGTTTGGACTAGTCCATTTTGCTTGCAGGTTGGTCCGTTCCACTCCTCTGGAAAGCTGCTCATTGATGGTCTTCGTGTCGATTCTTCGATGATCCTACAAAAACAAATGTCGGGTTACAACTACACCTTTCTTTGCAAAAAATATTAGTAAACTAAGTTAAAACACATAATTTTAAATATAAATAGAGGCCTAAATAGGGTAAACATGCATGCATGAAAATCTCCACATCTTCCATCCCTCTTAACTCAAGATCCTACTCCGAAAAATCTAATGGTGCTTGTAGCTTCAATGGCGCATGTAATTGTTGGAATTGTGTTCTAAAAGTTATCTTATGGTGATTACTTTTATATGTTATATTTATGAATTGAATGTTATTATATTTTGTTCCATGAGTTTATATTCGTATTTAGAAGTGTTCAAGAAGATGCTCTTGGTCTTGAACCGCAGAACTCTAAATAAAATGAATATATATCTCTAAAATGTTCACAGGTCTTGGATATTAGCAGGAACACTAATATGCCATACAAAACTGTCGTGTTGATTAAAAGTACGTTGTAATTCTGTAAACGTTGATAAAAGATTATCATTTAATAACACGAGTATATGAAAAGTTTCATATATTGAACAGACCTAATTGATAAAAATATTATATGGATTGTGTTTGTGTCATTAATATTTTTATCGTGTCATTAATTCTAAGATTGATATGATATATTTTCACATAAGAAATATGCAACGTGATTATTACTTAAAGCCATTTGAAGCTTGTGGTGATAAAAGTAATAGTTCTTTGTATATAACTTGTGTAGGAGGGAAATATATATGTCAATAGCTAATTGCCACTCATGAATTGAGGAATGATATTATAAAGGGCCCCCTGGTAAAGTAAGATTATAAATAGATCCAATATAACTGAAGTGCAGTTATAATTATATAATCCTACTTATTGGAGACCAAGAAAAGATTATAATACGAAGATGACACAATCCTACTTTGTATAATAATCATAATATCATATGGCAAGGAATAGACACAAGTAATGTTAATAGCATTACTAGAAGGATCGTGTTTCGTAAAAGGATTTGCTAAACATCTATATTATTTGGGTAGTTGTAATGTATGCTAGAGTACCGCTTACAGTTTATGGAATAAAATGTTTTATTCCATTGCCAACATAATATGGATCCTCAATATAGGTCACACCAACTGAATGGGAAACAAGAAATATATTTTCTATGTACAAGGTTTCATGTTGTATGAAACAAAGTGTACAAATAGAAAATTATATCAGAAAGGAATAAATTTATCGATATGTGAATATTATGAGTATAATATGTGTTTCACATACTATAATAATATATGAATATTATTATAGAGTGCATAAATTTATTTAAAGCCCAAACCCAATTATTTTAACAAATGAAGAGAGAAAGAAGACTTTAAATTCGGGTCAGAATTTGAGCCAATTTTAAACTGACAATTAGTATGGCAAATGATAACCACATTGAACAAATGATATATGAAAATTGTAGCCCTGAAAGTGTAGAATCCAATGGTTCAAGTTTCATGTCGTTTGGAGTTTTCTACAGAGAGTTATCATTATTTTAGTGCTGCAACGTCAGAAATTAGAGTGCTGTTTTAATTTCTGATTAGTGGCTTTAATTGCTATACGAATTTGAAAGGTTTATTCAGATGTTTTATAGGTAAAACAGATCAGAAAATTTGAACACAAGTAAGTCTTCATGTGTTGAAGTTTTGGCTTTCTCATCCTCTAAATATTTGTTAAAATATTCTATCGATTAAGCAATCGATCAAGACACGGGTGGTGGAGCTAGGTGTTGACGGGGAATTCGCTAGCACGGATTCAACTGTCATTCTTGTTTCGGATTCAAGGTGAACCAAGAGGAACAAAGCTTCATTAAAGACCATAGGCATGACTCAACAATCCTTCTTATAGGAATATATGTGATTGTGATGCAAATATAATATAGGAAAGTTAGCGATAATAAGAACGATCTTAGATGTTATCGGTTAATAAAATTTTTAAAATTACCCGATTCGCATCATGAAATCCTTCAGTAATACCCGTTTATGAAGATGATGCTATCAGAGAAATGGGGGAGGAGATAGATCGGAGTGTAGTGATTCAAGAAAATGAGACGGGTGTCTTATTCCATGGTGATGGCATGGGTATAACATTACTTCATCAATACTCCAGGTGCTTCATATGCAGTTAGAAAATTGAAGAACAACAAAAATTGAAGGAATGAAGACCTAGAAAGAGGAAATTAAAGGCAAAGGTATGGTTCAGGTAGGGATGATGGAGTTTCTTGTCTTGTTAGAAAAAGAAGCTCGCATTGAACTTGATCCTAGGGTTATCTCTAATGTGCCACGGGTAACAATGCCATCCATTTTTTTGAGTCATTTTTCGATATCCAAAATTCAAATAGTCCATCCAAACCGTTTAAGTTGATCTCTATATTAAAATATCCTTGGGGACCAAATTTTATATTTTTTTCAAAAATTTTTCCTATTTATTATGATATTTTTATATTGGAGGTGTAAGGAAAGTGCTAATTTTCAATTTTTGTGTTAATTACATTTAATTAACCATCCAAAACAAGAAGCACCTCAAGAATCTAGTGCTTAAGCAATTCGACACAAGAGATAGGTGGAAGAAATTGTACCTCCCGCGAAATCGTATTCGCGGGGCTCGACCACGGCATGGGAGTCAATGGGGTGCTCTCCAAACTCCTCTAATTTGAAACTCTTCGAGTCCACTAAGGTATTAACCAAGTTATTCTCGAATCGTGCTAGCGATGAGAATAACAAGTCTAATCTTAAAGCTTTCCCTTTATTCAATTAATTCACCAATTAATTTGTGGAAGAGAGAGCTCAACACATGAGCAATTGTGTGGGGGAGAGATAGGGAGGCGCATGGCCATGAAGGGAGAGAGGGTGGCGGTTAGGAAAGGAAGAGAGAGAATCTCACAAGGAGCCTCCACTTAGGTCCTTATATAGGCTCCAAACCCTAGCACCAAGTTGTAATAAATTACATGGTATGCCATCCCACCTACTACCTCAATGAGGCCGGCCTCTTTATGGGCCTAGATGGGCCACAAGCTCATCTCTATAGGTCATCAATTCTATTAATTAAAGGCCCCATTCAATTGCTATTTAATTGGACATTTAATTTACCAATAAATAAAAGCTCAATAAATCAAGTGTGTTGTTTATAAATAATTATTAACTTAATAATAATTATTTAGAGATTAGACAATACATTAATTTATTTCTATACGATCCATTTGATTCAATTAATTATAACGGTCCATAATATTTAATTAATTAATCAACTTATCATATTTTGCAATACTCACTGTTGCAAATAAATAAATAATGCACGTATGGTTAAACACCTTATTATGTGTGACCCTTTGAGGATTTATGCTATGTTGGACATGAAATTATCAAGATTATGGACCGTTTAGATTTATTATTGTCATTCTAAAGAATGATCCACAGAGATCTACAATTCATATCCTCAACCTGATTAATCTGTCAATAATAAACCTAGGAACAAATGATAAAATATCATCCATAACATAAACTAATATTTAAATCATTAAATTATTGACTTCTATGACATAACTCCAACAGGAGGGTCTGAAATACTCCAATTATAATATTTTTTTTAAAATATCATAATAAATAGCAAAAACAACGCTAATAAAAGTATATATTTATTAAAGATATTTTTCAGCAATCTAATGGAGTTAAACCATCTTCCTATATCACAATTATTAGTCTATATTTACATTGGATAAGAAACAGAAAGGGCCGAAACAACAGGCGGTGGAGCCATAAGATGAACACTTGTTAGATGCTTAAATTTCTTGCCTTTTTTTTTTTTTGTATTGGCCTGTGTTTTTACTTTGGAAATATTTTCTGCTGTGATGTTTTGTTTAAAATGTTAAGACTTTAGTTTTAGGAGTGCTTGTTGGAAAGTCACTTGCCGAGTGACATCATTTAATTTTGTATCAAACTTTTGCATGCGTGTTAACGGATGCAGGCGCCCTTTTTTTAGGTGATATATTGGGATCAAAATTTTCGACTTATTTTTAAATTAAATGTCTATAAAACAGTTTCTCGGTCGAATTTTGAATTTGTAACTTTTTTTACTCAATATGCATTGCTCATTGCCACTTGAATAAGAGTTTGGTTATCTCAGGAAATGAAGCTGTGAATGACGGTTTGTCAGGTAATGATATATTAAATTGAGTGACATGCACAATATGATGAAAGTTAATGTAAATTTAAGTTGTTCATCAAATAAGTTAACAATTACAACGATCCATACTTTACGACGATTGATGGAGATTATCAAATGATTCTCAATTTTTATAAAATTAGATATACAACCAATTTAGAAGATTATATTGTGTCTATAATTTTATTGTACTTTTAAATAAGTTGTCGCCAATTAATAATAATTCTAATTAACAAGATATACACTGCAAAATAATTATAAAAAATGTAATTCGCGTCTAATAAAAATCTCTTCTTCCCGTTAGTTCTTCATGTAGCACCCAAAAAAAAAAGAAGTAAAAAGATCAAATCTTTACAAGTCAATTCCAGATTATATATACTTTGCATAGATTATTCTTAAACTCTCTAATTATAAGATATAATTAAATTTACCCAACTATAACTTGAGTTTCAATTTCCATCATCGCCTTTTTTTTAATTATATTTTGACCAATTTAAACATGACACATATTCGGCTGTACCGACCGGCTCCAAATGTCATGGGAAACGTTAAAAAATTGTAAAACCGAAACAGCAGCTGCCTAGCTATTGGGTTATTAAAATCCGAGGATCAGATAAAATAATGTGCATGATTGGTTGATCAATATCATAAGTCATATTATTGTTATTGTTATAATTAATTGGCTCTTCTTATTTATTATCACTGGCTGATTTGCTTATGACGTCTATTGATTAAACACCGAAGCATAAGTCGCTGTCGTGGCATTTGAATTGTGGGTTTGGTTGATTGCTTGCTTAGCTTTCCAACTTATTTTTAATGAATTTTTGGGAAATGTTTCCTAGAGCAAAAACGCGTTTCTGAACAGTCGGCGCAAAGTTTACATTTTAGTATTTCATTCTCAAATTTAGAATGGCGTTCAAAAGTAGTCCAACCTTGATAAAATGTCTTTTAATTATTTTTTAAGTATTTGTGTTTTAATGTAACAATTCGACCATGTGTAATTTTTACTATTTAATAACATTAGATTGAGAAAAAATTACAATTATTTTATTTTTATGTTTGTGTCTAACATGACATCAATTGAGAACTACTTTATAAGTTATCGTGAAATCGGATCACATATAAACGTACTAATACTCTTCTATATAAGCTAACAGAATATTTTATGCAAATGAATAATTCATACAAATAAAGCTTGTATAAACTTAAGTCTATCAAAAAAAAAAAATACTGGTTTAAAGATCATCATATCAGTTGCAAACGATAAATTGAAATATTTTATTTTAATCTACTAGATGAACCAAGTTTTCTATTACAAAATTTCTAACTATTTTAGTTATTTTGTTTCAGATCGATATATTTGGAAAAGCAAATTATTTTAAATGTTATTTTTTCATTAATTTTCATCCAATAATCTCGACAGAACAGTTCCAGAATATGAAAATTTTGCAATAAAAATGTCTTACTGTCACTTAGATTGAGATCGTGTTTGTAAAATTATCATCTGAAATCAAATTGACAGTCTTTTACATTTAACTCAAGAACACTTTCAAATTTTATATAAAATATGACTAAACGAGGTGAATATTATAACAAAAAAAAATAAAAAACATAGCATTTCCAACATTATTGTGAACCTGTGAGATAAAAGCGTGTAACGAAATTGGGAGGTGTTTTAGGAATCTCAATATGTATTAATGGCTGCAGGCCCCTTTGGATCTGCTGTGACCACTATAACACGTAGAGATGTGCTGAGTCATCAAGAAATAACAATGAGACCTCACAACATTAATAAGAGGACAGTATTTCAACATTCCATATTTTTGTTTTGCTTCAGATCCAAATATTAAATTGCTCGAAAAAAACATTTACAAATTTCATTGAAATTCAAGAATCAAGTTTTTCTGTGACATATTCTCTGTGACGAAGAGAAAATTTCAAAGAAATATGCGGTCACAAGTTTTCAATAATAGGTTTGAATATTCAGAAGGGCAATTTCGGACACATTATTATTATTATTTGGTAACATCTAATTGTTAATGGACCCACAACAATAATGTACATAATCTGAATTATGGTTTTCTCATTAAAAAAAAATAAAATGAAAGCCGTCGGTTGTTGATCAAGTGGGCCCAAGCCCTCGGCGACGTAATTAGGTTGAGAACTAGATTGCTTATTCAACAAAACTTTCTATCTCTTTCTATCTATTAACTATTCAAGTATTCAGTGCTAAAACTAAAATAAAACTCTTTACTATGTTATTTTAAGTTGGTGGAAATGGATTTCATTTGATGGTTTTGCTAGAACCTTGATGTACTTCGGTGGGAGTTCAATTAACAAGTTTATGTTCCTAGGCAACTCTCTATTGTTTGCCTTTCCGAAAATAAAAAGGCGATGGAACCTTATTATAGGCCTTCAAATCAGTTTATGGCCCAACTCGGAACACATTTTGGGCTAAGATCAAACTTGTTAGACATTATAAACTGGATTCTTGATTGTTTAGAGAACTTTTGTGTACTCTACGTTACAAGCTTTCTAGGGGCAAAATTTGGCGAGAAGCATATATTAATTTAGTAAATATATATAAAAAAAGGAAGTGTAGTGTTTGCAAGCTATGCTAAGAGAGATGCATATATATTACTTGAATTAAGAAACTTTTTATTACTAAAGGAAAAAGGAAGAAAATGTATAGGAATGTCTTTATTTTTTTTATTTGCACTATATGGAGGTGGACCCCTCCTCAGAATGCAATCAGAAGCCTGTATAACAGAATTGGCGTATCTTTTAAAAACAATAGAATTAGCAAGGCATTAATTCTAATTAATGAAGTGAGCAAATGTTGTTACTTGATTATAGTGTATCTTTTGCAAGATATGCTTACAAAAAGCATATTTATTGCTCGAATTAAGGAAAAAATGATTTAACAGAGAGACCAACTAAAATTGTTTTAAATATATAAAAAAATGTATATATAGTGTATCTTTTGGAAGACGTGCTAACAAAGGAGCATATTTATTGCCTTAATTAAGAAAAATTTTATTTAATACAGTGACCCACTAAAAAATTTAATAATATAAAAAATGTATATATACTGTATCTTTTGGAAGATATGCTTACAGAGAAGCAAATTTATTGCTCGAATTAAGAAAAAAAAATTTTAATTGAGAGACAAACTAAAAATTTTTTAAATATAAAAAATATATATGAATGCAACTTTTTTTGGGCACATTGAAGAATTGACCTATCATAGAATCGATGGATATTAAGACTACTTGTAGACAATATTATTTAGGTCAGAGGTGTGCCTGCGGGCTTATCCTTTTCCTTTCCTTTAAAAAAAATACAATAATAATAAAAAATAAAGGTCGGGGGCTCGGGGCCTCAGTGGTGGAATCCGTGTCCACTCCCGCGCGGGACCGTCCAGCGCAGTCTTAGAACCGTCCGATCTGATCTGAACGATTCGGGTCTATCAATCTGGTTACATGCACGGGGCTCCCTTTGCCATTGAGATTAAATCACACGGCTGTGATCTATGCGCTGGACGGTCCCGCGCGGAACTAGATCCCATTTGTCAGTGGTGGACCTAGCCCTCTCTGACTCCGTTGGATATAATTGTCATATCCTTGTATTGAAACAATCGCTCCCTGAGATCGGTTATTCTTTGTAACGCACAACCTCATAATATCACTGTCCCTTCTTATTCATGATAAGGATCGTAATACTGTAAAGTCTAAACTCATGTAACCTAATCATGTTTGATGAATCAAAGAGTGTCAACAATATAATGATGTACATTTCCAAACACACAAGATGAGTGTTATGCATCTTTAACTTTAACACGTCATAAGTTATAACCATGAGTATGAGACGCTCCGACTCGCTACATGGTAGATGCACATGATCGGCAACAGAGTTGTAACGTTTTCTTTTGACTTTGCGTAGATCCACACTCAGTAACTGGGCCGTTCCACTCCTCTCCAACCTCACAAGTTCACTGATCGGTGCTAACAGATCTACACTGTCCTTTTAACATAGCACGGTTCATAATGAATACAACGCGGTTATCATCTGTACAGCTCATCAAATCGGACGGTCGAGATTGCTCCAGTGTGAATTGCAAATTTGCAACTCATCGCCAACACCACCTCGTGATTTGCAACTGGCGCAAGTTAACGGAGTAAGTAAAGTAAAGAGAGAAAAAAAGGAAAAATATATTAAATAAATAATTCCATTAAGTCGAAAGAATCGCAAAGGAAAGGAAAGGAAAGGAGGCACTCTCTCAAGCTGTGCTGTGCTCCACAGAGAGAGAGAGAGTCTGACAGCAACTAAAGTGCCAAATCAATCAATCAATCAATTCTCTTTCTCTTTCTCTTCTTCCTTCTGTGATTCTCTCTTCACAGATCCTAGGTTCTCCATTTCTAAGGCATGAGAAGAGACTGGGTTCCGGAGCGGATCCTGAGAAACCGGGTCGGGTCTGAGTAGATCCGCCGTGGATCCCTACTCCGGCGAGATGGCCTCCTCGCCGGTCAAGTTCTTCTCCGTTTTCCTCCTGGCTTCGGTCCTCGGATGGGTCGTTTTCACGTAAGATCTCTCTGGAAATCTTGTAAGATTTATTGTTGTAGTGAGTTTAGGGGTCAATTTAGGGCTGAATTGAGATGATTTTATGTTGTAGCGATGCCTTTGAATGCTAGGTTATCCAATTTAGTTGAGTTATCAAAATGTGCTTTGTTTAGGTTCTAGATTCTGTCCATCACTTAGTTATTAGATTGTAATTTACACAAAAACTTACTTGTATAGTGTCAAATAAGCACCAATTTGGCCTTAAAATCCAAACTGAAGTACTCGGTCAAGATCATGCTTCACGAGTGCCTTACGGGCACTTCTTTCTACTGTTCATAATTTCATTTTTTTTTTTGCTTCTTTCGTTTGTTAATTTTATTCCTCCTTAAATAGAAAATTACTAAAAAAAACATGAAAAATAGAATAATGTTGAATTGTTGATGCAAAATTTGATTTGATTGGCAGTTTTGCTTCCCGCATGTTGGCTTGGTTTCTCAGCCGCATAATGAGTGCTTCTGTCAGTTTCCGTGTAGCTGGATTCAATTGCTTGAGAGATGTTAATATCAAATTCAGAAAGGTAATGTTTCTCTCTAACACTGTTTAGTTTTTCCCCTGATTAGATTATGGATATTACTCCATTTGCTAATAGGCTTTCACACTTTCTATTTTTCCAATTTGACGCAACATTAAATTGATTTTCATATAACCCTGACCGTTGAAACCTGTTCTGTATTTTTCTTAATCAATTATTGCTCTATGACTAATTTCAAACACTCAAACCTCAACATCAAAATAGTCTTGGTTGATTTATATTTTATGTTAGTTTGAGGAAAATGAATACCTTATTAACGGTCGGCGGTGGGGGTGGGAGTGCAGGTGGGGGATGGGGGGAGATTTCTCTTGTTTAATAAAATTTTGTTCTAAAAGCATATTTTGGATGTCTTTTCAAATCAAAATCGTCAGCTGATTGAATGCTTTTGACAAAGACATCAAATTCTCCTACCCTGCAAAATGATTTATTACAAGATGCTCTTTGAATTATGTACTTGAAATAACTTGAGTGCTGTATGTCACTTAATCTTGTGCTTCTTTCTCTATTACAGGGTTCTATTGAATCAGTCTCTATTGGTGAAATCAAACTAAGCTTTCGCAAGTCACTTGTTAAGCTTGGGGTCAGTGTGATTTCTAAAGACCCAAAAGTGCAGTTGCTTATTTCTGACATAGAGCTTATAATGCGGCCTGCTGGGCAGAGCAAAAAGACTACAAAATCACGCAAGTCAAATTCCACCGGGAAAGGAAAATGGTTTGTTATTACAAGTGCAACAAGGTTTTTGTCAGTTTGGGTTACAGATTTAGTTGTCAAGGTATGCTTAATGACTCACATTAATATATCTATTTATAGCTTTTAAGTCTTTCCAAGCAGGAAACCTATGTTAATTTATGTAGGTACTCGCATTCTGTGTTTGCGGCTTTTATTTTGGCGCTGTAATAGTCTGGTAATACTGGGATTTTCAGCATGGTACCAGAAAGATAACTATAGTAATTTGTCAGTATTTACATTCTGTTTCCTTTAAGTTGGGTCTTAAAAGCTTTGTTATGCCTGTACTCCCTATCAGTTGGGTTAGTTCATATGGGCAGGTATATGTTTGAATTGGCTGTCATGACAAAATTCTATATTAGCTAATAAAAAAAAAAAGACATCATACAACTATTGTGCTGTTTTAAACTTCCAAGGATCCATAATAGGTACCAAAGGCTGGTATTGAAGTTAAAGAATTGAAGCTTGACATCTTCAAAATTGCTGAGCCCAGTCAGAGTCTAGAGGTGAAGCTGCACCTTGCACCACTATCTCTGCAATTTGGGGATTCTGGGTCTGGTACAGATCCCATGTGCTGTAACCAATCTGACTGCTTCCAGTCTGATCAGGCATCGCCATTAGTGTCTGAAAAGAGCCCTTCTCCTTTTGTTTGTGATGATGTGATGGTTACATGCAATTTTGGCCACGAGAGGTAAGTTGTAAAGATATCTTGATAGATCAATTGGTTAAACAAGGTCACCGATTTGATTGGCACAATTGTTCAGCTTAACTGAGCCACTAGTCTAGTTTAAACTGGGATTTTGTCCAATTTCAAATAAATGTGAATGTGCTCTTAAGTGCATTCTAATAGCAAACAACCAAGAGAGCCAAGATGATATTGCAAACATGGTCAAACCTGTAGCAGACTTGGTTGCATGATACTAAATCTGGTGTCCTGTTCTCTCTCTGGAATATATAAAATGTCCTTTGTTATCAGGTAGGTAATTTCTAATTCTAAAGTTTGCTTTGCATAATTTTAACAGGGAAAAGGGTGTCCGGATAAAAAATTTGGACATTACTTGTGGGGATGTCATGGTAAATGTTGACGAAAGTCTTCTCTCCAAGTCTAGTGCTAATGCTGAAAAAAACACCAACATCCCTGGAGATAACACTTTGACTACAGGTGTTAAGAAGTCTGGGAAAAGTAAAGCTTTACTTTCAGCTATAAAGAAGCAAATTTATGCATTACCAGAAAAGGTCTGTTACCCAATTTGATTATATATAAATAGTCTAATTATGGATTTTCTTTAATGCTATTTCAGTTAACAAACTCAGTATCTGTTGTTTTGGAAGGTTAGCTTCAGTTTGCCAAAGCTTGATGTGAAGTTCATGCACTTGGGTGAAGGGATCACGATTGAAAATAACATTACTGGAATCCAGCTTAACAGTGTCAAGCTCCCTTCCCATGATGAGATAGGAAAGGCAATCTCACATTTTGATGTTCAAATGGATTTTAGTGAAATTCATGTAATAATGTACTCTCTTCTTCTTTTTTCTTTTTTTTTTCCACCCTTGAATTGTTGACACACGCAATTTTTTTTGGTTGATAGTTTAGTTTTGTTTGTATATAGTTGCTTAGAGAGGGTGGCACTTCCTTCCTGGAAATTCTCAAAGTCGCAACTGTAGCTTCAATCGATGTTCCTGTTGAAGTAAGTTCTTTTCTGTCGGCTTAGTTCTCAATTGCCGCATGTAATGAAATATACGTAGTAGTAGTAGTAGTAGTAGTAGTAGTAGTAGTAGTAGTAGTAGTACTAGTACTAAAAGGTTAACCACAAACTATGTCTTAACTGGTGCATCAAGCCTAATTCTTTGTGAACATAATAAGCTAAATTGTAGTTGTTTTTCTACTTTTACTGCTGAATCCATGAGATGATAATAAATACTTTTTTTTTTTGAATCTCATCTTTGTAGCCCGATTTACCTGTTAGAGCTGAGGTTGATGCCAAGCTCGGAGGAACTCAGTGTAACCTTGATGTCAGCTGGTTGATGCCATGGATGCGTCTTTACATTTCAAGACCAAAAAAGGGAATGAGCCTTTCTAAGCAGAGTTCTCGTGTGGAGTCGCCTGAAACAAATGAAATCAAAGCTGTCATGTGGACTTGTACTTTGTCTGCTCCAGAAATGACTATTATGTTTTACAGCCTTAATGGGGTCGTCCTGTATCATGTTAGTTTTCTTGAAGAATTGTGCTGCCTTTTTATTTTTATTTTAAATGAATTTAACTATGGACAGTGGTGTTAATATGTAAACTTAATAGTTTGAAAATAAAGCAGCATTGTGGTTTATACCAAAACTAAAAAAGAAATTGTTGAACATAACAATGCTAATTTGGAACATTTTTTTTGGCACATGATGATTAATCACGAGCTACTTTAGCACATTAATTGTACAGAAAGTACGAAAGAAATATTCTGGTCCATTGTTATACAACTATAGTCTCTAATTGTTTTTCGCTCTTAAATGAGTAAAAACCATTGTGAAGCCATCTGATGCATTGTAGTCACATTTTTAACTAGTTACATGAGAAATTTAGATACTAATAATACTTATGTCTAAAAAAGTATGTCTGCACCTCTAATTGAATGACCAATTATTTTTAAATGTCTGTTCATATATATATGCAGGGTTGCTCTCAATCCTCTCATCTGTTTGCAAACAACATTGCAACTAAAGGAATTCAGGTTAACACAGAACTCGGTGAGCTACAGCTTCACATGGAAGATGAGTACCAGGAATTTGTGAAGGAAAATGTTTTTGGTGTTGATGCCTACTCGGGTTCTCTTTTAAACGTATCCCGCCTAAGTTTTGATTGGGGCCATCGCGAAGTTGAAACTCAAGAAAATCCTGATTTGAGCCCTTGGGCCCTTGTTTTCTCTGTCGACATCAGCGGGATGGCAGTCCAATTTGGTTTCAAGCACATTGAGTCATTTCTGTTAAATTTGCTATCCTTCAAAACTCTGTTTAAAAGCCTATCTTCTTCTGTTAAAAGATCTGTCGATAAGAGCTCAGCTAAGAAGAAGTCGAGAGGAACAAATATCTTCAAATTGAACATGGAGAAGTGCTCGATTAGTTATGCTGGTGAAACAAGTGTTTTAGAAACAGCAATTGCGGATCCAAAGCGGGTTAATTTTGGTTCACAAGGTGGCGAGGTAATAATAAGTGTCTCTGCTGATGGGACACCACGCAAGGCAAGTGTACTATCTGACTTAGGTGGTGGCAAGAGCATGAAATTCTCTACTTCTCTTGTTGTGTCCCATCTAAGTGTGTGCGTAGACAAAGAGAAAGAGTCCACCCAAATTGAGTTACAAAGGGCAAAATGTGTATTTGAGGAGTACCCTGAGGAGAACAAACCTAGTGTTAAGGTGACTATGTTTGATTTACAAAATGCTAAGGTCATTAAACGGTCAGGCAAAGTGGCTGATCTTCCAATGTGCATGTTTTTCAGTGCAACTGACATAGCTGTGCAGTGGGACGTAGATGTGTACCTAGCACTTTATGAGTCTTTTGCTCGGTTCAAATCTATGTTACGTAATATGAGTCCTAAAGTATCAGAAAACAAGGTAAACTCAGAATCAGCTGAGGTTAAAACCAATGAGCTGGAGAGAGATAGATTGCTTGGTAAAAAAGAGTCAATTATTGCCGTGGATGTTGAGGTCTTGAATGTGACTGCTGAGCTGGCAGATGGGGTCAAGGCAAAGTTGTATGTGCAGTCAATCTTCACTGAAAATGCTAAGATAGGTTTGCTAATGGAAGGGCTTGTACTCCGCTTCAATGAAGCTAGAGTATTAAGAAGTACCCGTCTGCAAATTTCTCGCATTCCCTTTAAAAAAAGTAGTTTGGCAAATACAATGGCAGACCTGACCCGAAAAAGAGATTGGATTATTCAAGGGCTAGATGTGTATGTTTGCATGCCATTCAGGTTGCCTTTACGTGCAATTCAAGATGCCATTGAGGATACACTAAGAGGTATTAAGCTGATGATTGCAGCTAAAACAAGCATTATACACCCTTCTAAGACCCAAAACCCCAAAAAACCAAAGTCCAATTTCTCCAACCCTTGGTCTGTAAGGTTTGTGATACGCAAACTCACTGCATATATTGAAGAGGAGCCAATTCAGGGATGGCTGGACGAGCATTACCATCTCATGAGAAAGGTCACATGTGAATCGGATGTGAGGTTGAGGTTCTTGGATGAGGTCAAGAGTGGCTCAGGAAGCAGTGATTTAAATGGACCAACTGAGACAGAAGCGTTTGACATGGCAGATGTGGATAAATTAAAAGAAGAGGTTCACAGGAAGACATTCCAGTCATACTATTCAGCTTGTCAGAAAATGGTCGTTTCAGAGGGATCTGGGTCTCAAGCATGCTCCATTGGGTATCAAGCTGGTTTCAGGCGAAGCTTGCACAGAGCTTCACTTTTATCACTTTGCGGAACAGATTTGGATGTGACCCTGACAAAGATTGGTGGTGGGGATATTGAAATGGTTGACTTTATCAAGGGGCTCGACTCAGCAGCACAAGAGAAGAATATTCCCTTCTCTAGATTTTATGGAAGTGACATATCAGTGAATGTCGGGTCTTTAGTGTTCCAATTGAGAGACTATACTTTCCCTCTTTTTGCTGGTACTGCTGGGAAATGCCTAGGGCGTATTGTTTTTGCTCAACAGGTATATCACTCTCTTCTAGTACGGTAAGATACTGTTCGACCATATCTCTTGGTGTTTCTTACATTTCCTGCTTGTACCTTCTGACTTTCTTGGTGCTTAAGTGCAGTTTTGACAGTAATCAGATAAGCTATGCTGGAAATAATGAATTTTCTTTTGGAAAAACTGTGGTCATACCTATTTCTATCTTTCTATGAAAAAACTCCACTGTAATGGAATATCCCAGAAACATTCTTAATTCCCAGTGTAAACCCATTGATGAGTGCAGAATAGTTCTTTACATTTTGAAATGTGAAAAAAGAGCAAAGATTTTGAAAATGCCAACACACATGCACACACACATTTTTAGCCATGAAACTGACTGCGTAATTGACCTTGGTTAGCAAGTCTTTATGTTAGTGGCTCTGACAACTGATCAACCCATGTTAGAATGCCTTGTTGGGTAATGTTTGGTAAAATTCAAAGTTTATATTGGTTATTCTGGATTGTTGATTTAAGCGTTCATGATAGTTACCATGCAAATGGTATCTTCCACCTAACCATAAGTTGTTTCTACTCATTTTTTTGTGTCGTCCTTATTCCATTACAGGCTACATGCTTCCAGCCCCAAATATACCAAGAAATATTCATTGGGAGATGGCACAAGGTGCGCATGCTAAGGTCTGCTAGCGGAACGACCCCACCAGTGAAAATGTACTCCAACTTGCCAATCTACTTCCAGAAAGGTGAGATCTCATTTGGAGTAGGATATGAGCCATCTTTCGCAGACATTAGCTATGTGTTCCAAGTTGCGCTCCGTAAAACCAACCTCAGCACTAGGGCCTCAAAAGACCAACCTGTTCCTCCTAAGAAAGAAAAGAGCTTGCCATGGTGGGACGATATGAGATACTACATTCATGGAAAAATCGTACTCTATTTTAATCAGACTGAGTGGAATATCCTTGCCACCACAAATCCTTATGAATGCCTTGACAAGCTACAAATTATTTCAGATTACATGGACATAACTCAAACAGATGGCCATGTAGACATATCAGCAAGGGAATTTAAGATGAATATTAGCAGCCTGCAGAGCTTGATGAAGAACTGTAGTCTGAGGGTCCCATCTGATGCATCAAGACCCTTCATCTACTCTCCGAATTTCTCTCTCAATGTAATTATGGACTGGGAATGTGAATCTGGTAACCCTCTTAACCACTACTTGCATGCGCTTCCCATTGAAGGTGAACCTAGAAAAAGGGTACTTGATCCATTTCGTTCCACCTCTCTCTCTCTTAGGTGGCACTTCTCACTTCGACCTCCACAGTCTCTCTCTGATGGTATTGAGACCATCTATGATAATTCACAGAAACTTAATATACATGAATTCCCCACTATGAATTTGGGTGGTCATGACCTTGCATGGGTTTTCAAATGGTGGGGCCTGAACTACAGCCCCCCACATAAGCTTCGTTCTTTCTCTAGGTGGCCCCGTTATGGTATTCCTAGAGCAGCCCGATCTGGTAATTTATCTCTTGATAAAGTTATGACCGAGTTCTGCTTACGCATTGATGCTACTCCTTGTTGTATAAAACATGTGCCTTTAGGGGAAGATGATCCGGCAACTGGTCTCACATTTAGAATGTCAAAGCTGAGATATGAGCTTTGTTACAGCCGTGGTAAACAAAAATATACCTTTGATTCAAAGCGTGAAACTCTAGACCTTGTTTACCGTGGTCTGGACCTCCATGTGCCAAAAGTGTACCTAAACCAAGTTGATGGCTTGTCTCCTCATGAAGATAAGGTGACAATGAGGGGTGGTTACATGGGTAGCCTATCAGATAAGCAAAGGGATGAAGGCTTCCTGCTATCATCTGATTATTTCACTATTAGGAGACAGGCCCCAAAAGCTGATCCGGTGCGGTTGTTGGCTTGGCAAGAAGCCGGGAGGAGGAATAATCTTGAATTGACCTACGTGAGGTCTGAGTTTGAAAATGGCAGTGAAAGTGACCATACAAGATCTGATCCGAGTGATGATGATGGTTTTAACGTCGTCATTGCTGACAATTGTCAGAGGGTGTTTGTTTATGGGCTGAAGCTTCTCTGGACAATTTCAAAGGCATTTGAGTCACCTAAGCCTTCTCCATCGCGACAATATGCACAGAGAAAGATCATGGAGGAAAAACAGAGGCTAGACGCTTTGAAGACGGCACAAGATGATAATAACGTGGCTTCCACTTCTCAAGGTGTTCATTCTAATGTGGCTCAGGTCGAGAGCGTGGCATCCACATCATCTCCTCCTGCTAAAGGTGGCTCATCTTTTGTTGATATACCTGGTATGCTATTTTCTTGTTTGTGTTCATTTCAACCTTGGCTAGGATATTTAATATGGGATGGTATTCCTTGACAATGAAATTGGTTGACAATCCTGATGATATTTTTGAGATCCGCTGATAGAAATCTTAAATGTAAACAATTAAATTTGTGTTCTAGAACATATAAATGGTCTATCTTTTGGCAATAAATTTAGGATAATGAAAGTAAGACTGTTGAAAAGTTCACACGATTTGAGACACTAAAAAACATGAACAATACTCATCATTTTGATGTGTCTACATATTCACTATAGAGAGCACGGTCTAAAATGTTACATTTCAAAATGTTACATTATTTATGGTGATTGTCATGATTGTCAACATAAATAAGTAATAGTGGATCTTAACCTTTTGGCAATACACATCCTTTTAGTCTTGTGATTAGCTAGCTAGAAACTTCTATTTTTTTTTTTTTCTGTTCTTTGAACTTCAAAATTTCCTTTCCTGTTTAACAGTGAAACATGGGCATATAGATGACTCTGATGAGGAGGGGACCCGGCATTTTATGGTTAATGTTATTCAACCCCAATTCAACCTGCACTCAGAGGAAGCTAATGTAAGTTCACTCTTAAGAATAAGAAATTGAGGGTGATGTATATGATTTGCTTTGCGAGGGGAAAAAATATTTGACTCTCTAATTGGCATGCTTTGATATAATGATCATGACATTATTAGAATTTTTTGTACTTTGTGTTAATTTTAAGTATTCTTTCTTTATTAGTTTGTTCTTGATATGCTTAATTTTGGAGGAAAAAAATTCCTATATCTATTACAACACTGTTATAGAATGAACTATCTTCAGCAAACTACTTGATTCCTTGTAATCCAGGGTAGGTTTCTACTTGCTGCAGCGAGTGGCCGTGTCTTAGCCCGATCCTTCCACTCAGTGCTACATGTTGGATATGAGATGATAGAACAAGCCCTTGGTGCGACCAATTTACACATCCCTGAGTCCCAGCCTGAGATGACATGGAAACGTGCTGAGCTCTCAGTCATGCTAGAACATGTTCAGGCTCATGTTGCTCCCACCGACGTTGACCCTGGTGCAGGGCTCCAGTGGCTGCCAAAGATACTTAGAGGCTCCGACAAACTGAAACGTACTGGTGCATTGCTTGAACAAGTATTCATGCCTTGCCAGATGTATTTCCGTTATACGAGACACAAAGGTGGCACTGCAGAACTAAAGGTATTTCATCTATGTCTTGGCCACATTACAATTGAAGCTCTTAATTTTTTGTAGGCAACTGGGCTTTTGGATTTTCGAGCTTTGATTGACCTTGGTGAGGTTCTATAGAATCCTGACCTGGAGGAAACATCGAAGAAATTCAGCATAATTATTAAGATCAATTTATCTGGTGCGTTGGTACTTTGTTATTCTTGGTGATTTCATTACTTATTTTGCTTGAATATTTTGGACAGGTTAAGCCATTGAAAGAGCTTTCCTTCAACTCACCTAACATCACGGCAACAATGACATCTCGGCAGTTCCAAGTTATGCTGGATGTACTAAGCAACCTCTTATTTGCCAGACTTCCCAAGTAATATTTCATTTTTTTAAGTTACTCCATTTGTATCTGCAACTCTATTTTTACTAATCTGCTATGATGTTCTTACAGGCCTCGGAAAAGCAGCCTTGTGTATCCATCAGAAGATGATGAAGATGTTGAAGAAGAGGCAGATGAGGTAGTTCCTGATGGAGTTGAAGAGGTGGAGCTCGCAAAAATCAACCTGGAGCAAAGGGAGAGAGAAAGGAAACTGCTCCTTGATGATATAAGGACCTTATCTGAAGGTGGTGGTAGTCAAGGTGATATATGTGCAAATTCAGAGAGGGATAGTGAAGGTGCTTTGTGGATGGTCATTGGTGGCAAGCTTGTGTTGGTATGTCTGTCTTTTCTTTGAAGTTCTATATTTTAGCCCTTATAGGGCACATAAAGGATGGACAAAGATGATGTCTGCCTTCCTTATGATCTTTTCCTACTATTTTAAAATATAGTTAGGGAAGGAGTTCAATTGCCTTTAGATTGGTTCATTACCAGTCCACCACCTCCGCCACCATGTCTGAGCAGTGATAATTCAATCCCTGTTGTGCTGCAGTTCCTTGTTACTATTTTCTACCGAAACAACTTCAAGTAGTGCTTACCTCTGAATTTGTTTGCCTTGACTCCACCCTGACCACTACCCTGAGCATCATCACCAGCACAGCCACCAAAACCACAATCATAACCAAGGCCCACCATCATGATCACTATTATCCACTTCTATTTCTATTTTTCTTATGCTTGTGAAAAGATGGATCTACCATTACTTAATTTTATCTTAGATCATTTCAACATTGACAGCACAGCAACAACAGTGATTATCATCACCAGTCCACCACAATTATAAATTAATACTTGTCTTCATTTATTTACAAAATATTTATTTATTTATTTCAAAAAGATGGCTCTGGATGTGCCTTAACTGCCTGTAGATTGTTTCAATTTCCTAGTAGATAAAAGAGACAAGTTAGAATGCTTGTCATTGATTGCATTGTTCTTTAGTGATATTACAATGGCTTACCATATACTGGATACTAAAGAGTTACTGCCATTACAACTTTTATTAGAAAGTTTTCTTTTTCTTGTTGGATGACCAGGTGCAAGCCTTAAAGAACGAGCTTGTTAGCATTCGTAAGTTGAGAAAAGTAGCTTCCTCTGCATTGAGAAAGGCGTTACAAAAAGCTGCTCATGTGCGCCTCATGGAAAAAGAGAAGAACAAGAGCCCCTCCTGTGCAATGCGGATCTCAATGCGTATCAACAAGGTGGTTTGGAGCATGCTTGCTGATGGGAAAACTTTTGCTGAAACTGAGATAAATGATATGGTTGGTATATAGATATGATTACATTTTTTTGCTCATAAGTTTTTGTTCTTAAGTGCCATCTGTCACTCTTCGTCAAGAAAAGAAAGCTGCTGTGTCATTTTTCAGTCTTTTCCATGAGTTTCAAATAGTAACAATATAACTGTATAACAGTATTTTGAACATATTTTTCTTTTTATAATTTATTTCACTTGAATTGTGCTAACATCAAATGAAGAATAATAATATCCATGTGTCATACTGTGAAGTACTCAAAATATCATATATACAAGCAAATTTTGTGACAAATTAATATAAATTGCAGATATATGATTTCGATCGGGACTACAAAGATATTGGTGTTGCCCGTTTTACCACAAAAGCATTTGTGGTTCGAAATTGTTTGCCAAATGCAAAATCAGACATGCTTTTATCCGCCTGGAGTCCACCTTCTGAATGGGGAAAGTAAGGTTTCTGTGCATAGTAGCTTCCTTTTCTTTCTTTTCCCCCCTTTAAAAAATGGTAGAGCTTCCTGCTTTCAAATTATCAACACCGGTTGTTAATAACGTTCATTTTCATTCTGGCATCTGATTGCAGAAACGTGATGCTTCGTGTTGATGCCAAGCAAGGTGCTCCAAAGGATGGCCATTCGCCACTTGAGCTTTTCCAGGTTCATCAGTTGTCACTTACTACTTTTTTTGGTTCTTGCAAGCTTGAGAATTAAAGCCAACTAGGGGAGAGCTCATAGGCATACTCTTATATACAGTGCTGAGTGAGGCTATGGTACTATACACAGTTGTGATTCTGGTGCTGGTTTTAAATCTTGATTTTCAGAAACAAATGGCTGATCCTAGCAGCTCAGTTGGATCTACGAATCACAAACTTGTAGGAAACCAAATATCAATATTTTGAAGTTTTGTTTACTTTTTGTTAGAAAGGTAGAAAATGTTCCTGTTGAACGCTCTTGAATTTTTAAAATCAATGGTTTTCTCTCTAACCAAAAAATAATAAGAAAATCTTAAAAAAATGTGAAAACTGATTTTCTATTATATTTTGATATGTAGATAAAATTGACCGGCTCTGATTGGGCACTTGAAACTCAAAAGTTAATAATTGAAGCTGTAGAACTGTCCCATCTGTCCTATGCATAGTACCATAACCTCACTATATATTGTTAATATGTTGATACCTAAGCTTTGGTTTTTGCAAGCTTGTATTAAATTCACTAGATGATAGCTGTTAGGAATACAATAAATTATACAAACTGCATCATCGGTTAATTTATAACCACCCAAAATTGAAGATTTTTTTAACCTCTTTTTTTTTTGTTTTAAAACTCGTATATGTTGATTTCTGTAGGTTGAGATCTTTCCCTTGAAAATATACTTGACTGAAACTATGTATAGGATGATGTGGGATTATTTCTTTCCTGAAGAGGAACAAGACTCCCAAAGGCGACAGGTTATATGCAAGAAGTCTGCATATTTTGTTTTCTTTAATTTTGATAAGAAAATATAATAAACTTATTAATAGTTTCTATAATGTTATTAAATTGCAGGAAGTTTGGAGAGTTTCTACTTCAGCTGGTACAAGAAAGGTAAGAAAAAGCTTTGCTGGGTCTGAAGGTGCTTCTACCAGCACTCATGCTACAAAGGATACTGATGTACCCGGGAGACTGAGTGCAACTGGAGCTACATCATCTTACACTAACTCACGGCAAAGTGGATCTTATGGTGAAAATTCCCAGGTAAGTCTTATTCAATACAACATATTTTTTCAAAAAGTTTTGTGAGAAATTATCTTTCCACTTAACTACGATCAAACTGAACTATCATGTATCATATTTAAAACTATGGTGGTAGCATACATCTCCAATGTAACAAATGTGTCCTTAGGCAGTATACTGCCTCATGTATGGTAAATATAATGGTATCTTCTTGTTGATACAACTTACCTGGCCTTTAATTTGATTTCAGAACAGCAGCATTTTGTGTGGTACCACTATCCTTCATTTCTGAAATACTCAAATAATTCTGCAGAAAGTGTATAATGTCTGATGTAACAAATGTGTCCTTAGGTAGTATACTGCCTTTTGTATGGTAAAAAATGTGATGGTATCTTCTTGTTGATACAACTTTCCTGGCCTTTAATTTGATTTCAGAACAGCAGCATTTTGTGTGGTACCACTATCCTTCATTTCTGAAATACTCAAATGATTCTGTAGAAAGTATTTAATGTCTGATCTGGACATAGGTATCCAAGTTGCAGAGCCTAAAAGCCAACATGGTATGTGGCTCAAACCCTGAGCTAAGGCGTTCCTCCTCAGCAGATCAAAATTTGGAAGAAAATGTGGTCGAGAATGGCACTGGTGACCTCATATTGCAGTTACATTCTTCAAGTGTTCCTTCAAAAGGTGGTTCTGCTAATCCAACACCTGATCATCCTCATGCTTTAACTGAGAGCTCGAAGAACAACAGACCTAAAGATTCTAACAAGTCTATCAGAGCAGGCCGCTTATCCCATGAAGAAAAGAAATTCACCAAATCCCAAGAAGAAAAAAAAGGCAGGAGCAGGAAATTGATGGAATTCCACAATATCAAGATTAGTCAGGTTGATCCTCTAGACCATAATGCATATTTTGGCAGTGCTTTAACCTTGTCTTTTTCTGGGGATTTGTTTAAACACAATCAAGACTATATATTGTTTTTTTTTTGCTCCTGCTGTATCACAGGTTGAGCTACTAGTAACATACGAAGGGTCGAGGTTTGCAGTTAATGACTTACGGCTACTAATGGACACATTTCATCGTGTTGAATTTACTGGCACATGGAGACGTCTTTTCTCCAGGGTGAAAAAACACATCATATGGGGTGTTCTAAAATCGGTGACTGGGATGCAGGGGAAGAAATTCAAGGATAAGGCCCATAATCAGGCAGATCCGCATGGTAGCACAGACCTCAACCTGAGCGATAGTGATGGAGGTCCACTTGGCAGCAAGGCTGACCAGTTCCCTGTTTCATGGCTGAAGCGGCCTAGTGATGGGGCTGGGGATGGGTTTGTGACTTCAATCAGGGGGTTGTTCAACTCACAGAGGCGCAAGGCGAAGGCATTTGTGCTGAGGACGATGCGTGGGGATAAGGAGGAAAGTGAATTTAATGGTGGAGAGTGGAGTGAAAGTGATAGTGAGTTCTCCCCCTTTGCCAGACAATTGACGATCACAAAGGCCAAAAAATTAATAAAGAGGCATACAAAAAAGTTCAGGTCGAGGGGTCAGAAGAGCTCAGGTAACGAGATAGTAAACTCTTTCTTTTTGGAAATAATGTTTTCATTTGGAGATGCATATGTGTGCCAGTATATTAACAAGAAATGGGGTTCCTTTTAAGCAAAAAAATTTAAAAGCGAATGTTGACACTGTGTATCTTTTTCATAAAATTTCAAAAGGTAAAAAAGTTGCTGAAGGCAGTGCCAGACTTGGTTTTAATTTATTTTGAAGGCTCCTTTAACTCTAATGAACCTTTGTGAATCCTTTTACTCTGAAGGATCTTTTGGGATCCATTGTATCTTTTTGTTAGGTAGATTGTTGGCCGTGAGTGGCAGGAATTGCAATGCTTTTGAGTAGTTGCAAATAGGGTAAGATGCCAGATGTTATATGAAAAGAATCTTATTCAAGAAGCTCCAACCAGTCGCTGGATTGCAAACTTAAAAATGCATATATATATATTTTTGCATTATTAATTTAATAGCTCTAGGGTTTTGGCTACTTACCGGTTCTTTTCTTATTTGGTTTAGGCCTAACAATGCAACAAGAATCGGTACCGTCAACTCCAAGAGAGAGCACACCATTTCAGAGCGAGTCTTCTGGCGAATCATCTTATGAGGACTTTCATGAGTAGATGTAGTGATTTAATATTACTAGATAGATCAAAATGCCATTCATATGCCTGGCCGATTAGTTTGGGCAATAAAGCTGGTTTTTGTATGAGGTGCAGCGTAGTTAGTTTAAATGTATATATATTTCTTGGAGTTAGCCTTTCCCAGCTTTGTTGTATATTAGTATATATAGTAAATAGAATATATGAGAGAAAAAAGATATAGTCATTTATGTCTCTTTACACCTTTTTGATATATGAATAAGAGTAGTTAGTGCATTGAAATTAAAGTTGGTTAGAAGTTCTACCTTTTTATAAGTTGATGTCCATAACCAAAATATTTCTAGTTCTTGACTAGAATAAAAAGAATTCTTTTCCCTGGCAATAAACAAATAGGTGTGTGCAATGGACCTATATGCTGTAAAAGGAAAAAAAAAAATTGAAACTTGCAGACCTTTTATAAAACGTATAAGAAAATGCATGTCTTTGAACAAAAATGTTTGATTCCATGCACAAAATTTGTCTATAAATAAAAAAAATTAAAGTGGTTTCCTATAAATTAAAATAGTTCAATGACCTTGACAAAGAAGTTTTTTCGATAAGTTTATGTTTATAAATAAATATTTCGTTTGCATGTCTATAATAAATGGAACTGCATGCTAAAATAAAATTCTATAAAAAATTACTGAAATCCTTGTCAATGAACTAAATCATTTCGGGTTAATGGCTATAAATTGAACTGCGTGCTTAAAAACAAAAATAATTTCAAGCTCCTAAGAAGCAATAGAAATATGAAGTGCAGTGCTCCAATGATAGCCATTTCATTACATCCTTCCAACTTTGATTTTTAGAGTCCTCCAAGTCAATCTCGAACACGCTGCTTAATATTTCTAAGAGTTTGATACAAATAAAATTATTTTTTTTTATGACAGAAAAGAAAATCGTCTCAGAATTATCAAATCACTTCATAAGATAATGGAGGAAACTGACCTCAAAAGAAGATTTGAGGGGGTTGTTAATAAAGCTGGTTTTTGACTGAAATACCCTCTGCTTATACTCTAATCAAATTGGTGAAGCAGATCTGTACCATGTCTCACAGCTGGATCTGTATCATGACCATTGGTACGATTAGAAGGGTTTATATCCAATTAAAATTAGCAAAAAAGGGTTTATATCTCTTTTTGATAAGATTTGAGGGGGTTTATATCCAATTTTGCTGTCATTAACTTGTTTATTCACTGTCCTTTTGCCCACCACACAACTGGGACATGATACAGATCTGCTTCAATCTAATGGTCATTAACTTCTCTACTGATCTTGTTGAATTCTAGTTATCCAATAGGCAATAGACCAACTCTTCGAGACTAGTGGGATATTATTTGAGCACCTACTTCCTGGGCTTTATGGAAAGAAATAAATGCTAGAATCTTCTCGTCTGAGACTTCAACTTAGTTGAAACTTCTAGGAGATATAGTAAAAGACATGGCTGAGTGGACTTTACATACCTAGTTTAGCTTTGCTTTAGTTTGTACATAGGCTTTCTTTCTTTTTCCTTTCTTTTTTCTTCTTGCTCTTTTTCACCATAACTCTAAAAGCTACTTTTTCTTACTAATTAATGAAATTTTTGCCGGTGTGGCTATCGCCACCCAACCCTCAAAAAAGTTGTAAATAGGCCTGTCAAAACGGAAAATAAAAACGTGATGCCGTTTCGTTTTCAGAACCGGAACGGAATGTGGCACCACTTTTCGTTGTCGTTTCAAAAAACGAAACGGAAAAGGAATAGATAATTATATCGTTTTGCTGAAATGGGACAGGAAAATAAGAAATTACAGTGGAAAACATAAACGAAATGGAATGTGGCACAAATTTTCACTACCGTTTCAAAAACGGAACGGAAACAAAACATCTACTTTAATTCCGTTTCTGAAACGGCACGAAAACGGAAATGGGTTGTTCCGTGATCGTTTGGCACGTTTGCCAGGCCTAGTTGTAAAGAATGGAGGGGTTTATTTTCGGATAAAGAAGAGTTGAGAGGTTTATATCCAATTTTGCCTTTGTACAAAGCACTAGTAAGTAAAAGAAAGAGATCTTTTCTCTGGGCCCTAAATTCTTTTAACAAGGAAGAACAAATATAAACTGCAGGTTTTAGTAGGTAGGTCGTAGGACTACTATAAAGTAGAAAATTATACTGACAATTTTTCGCAAGTTATCCAGTTTGTGTTGGAATAGAAAGGAGCGCACTTTTTTCGTGGTTGCGAAATTTTTGGAGATGTACGACTAAGACTAGTTTTTCCTAACGGGTTGGAACTTTGTAATCAAGTTTGCGTGCTTTTTTTTCTCTTTATTTATTGATATTGCTTGCTTAGTACAACTTGAGTGACAAGAGCATGCGTTTTTCGCAACGTAAACCATTTTATTACACCTTCCAACTTTATATATAGAGGAGAACATTAACATACATACAATAATCCAAATAATAATTTATTTCTTTTTATAAAAAAATTAAAACAAAATTATGTTAGGATTGTGAGATCACTCGATAAGATAAAGGAGAAATTGACAAAAATAATATTTTCTTGAAGACATTTTGAGTATAAATAAAAGTGAGAGCTATTTTTCCTCTCAACGCTAAAAACTATTATCAAGGTAACAAATTTAATTAAGAATTTAACGAAGTTACATTCTGGGAATTTAATTGATCCAATAGCATAATATATGATGGATACGACAGATTCAAATACTTTCAAAAGATCTTAGAAGCAGTTTTTGATCATTGGCTAAAATTAACACGTATTAAACCAGTGATTACCTTGCTCGAGGTCACGGCAGCCACGATTGCCTTTGCTCGAGGAATTCTATTTTTCTTTTTATTGTGCACTCCAATTTAGTTCGGTCTTTAACAAAGATTTTCTTTGGTTAAGTCTCTTTCTAAATTAAGACGTACGCATTAAAAAAAATTATTGGAAGTGAATTACCTATTTATCACAAAGCAAATGGTAGCTTATGAAGATTCTCGATTAAAAATTATACACACTTATCTAGAATGTTAGCAACATACTGCTTGATCAAGATATGAACCCGAACTTTTTCGAAGTTTAGGCTTGAGACTTGAGAGGTGTACTGAGGAACACAAAACCGCTTGCCGGGACATTGGAACCATACACTAAATTATTTATAATTTCATTTCTTTTAGTTTTGGTCCTACATATTTTCGGTTGATATTTAGATTTTCTCTTTCGTCTTTTTGTCACTTAATTGTTCTATATTGGCAACTAGCTCAGACCTAAATAATTCAGCGTCATGTAATTAAAGTACGAGAAACTTCGAATATATATATATATATATAAATTCAGTGATATTATTTCATACAACCATCATACTGAAATATGTCTTCAGATTGAACTGTTGCGCTGCCTGCTTATAACTCATAACATATGCAAGTCAACTATTTTCTCTGTAAATGTTCTTCAGGAAAAAAAAAAAAAAACAATCGTTGAAAAAAGGATTCATTAGAGCTAGATTTTACCACAACGTAATTAAACAAACATCTTTTAGCACCGTATTTTGTCAACATACTGATCTGGAGTCGATTAAATTTCTATATTTGGAATTTTCAAATGTTACGAGCTAGAAAACGAATATCCCTATCTCCTATTAATCTATTTATACATAATTGATAAGAAACTTTTGAGCAAAGTTTTAGAAGAGGTCTAAAACTGATATAACGGCTTATCATCGTTACTCTAGCTGCAAGTAGAGATTGTTAATCCTAATTGAGGAGTCGAAGTCTTGTGTTGGACTCAAAAGTGGTGGGAGTAACCACTTAACCCAAATTAGACTGACAATCCTATTAGTATTGTTAGATAAAAATATAGTCAGTCTTAATTTGGGTTAGCTTTGGTCCATATCAGCGCTGTTAGATTTAATTAGGCCCGTTTTGAGGGTTGATTGGGCCCTGGATTACCTAGTAGGCTACTTTACTATAAAAGAAATACTGTTGATGAAGTTTAAAGTCACTGACATTAAAAAAAAAAAAAACGAAAATCACCTCAAAATTTGTATTACTTAGAAAAATATACATAGGTAAAATTTACATTCTGTTCAGTGCTTCAATGGTAACTTTAATATGACTGACAAAGTACAATTTGAGTGCCAACTGCCAAGAGAATGCGTTTATCACAACGTACCTAACCCAATAATAGACATTTCGAAACATCATTCCAACTTCATATATAGAGTGGCTTACCATTTCTAGAAGTACATTAACACGCACACAATTCAAATAATAATTCCTTTGTTTATTGAAAAGGAAAGAAAATGATCTTAGAAGTTATTAAATCACTTGATGAGATAATGGAGGAAATTGACGAAAATAAGTAAGTATTTTCTTACCGGTAGTAAATATAAATAAAAGAAAGATATTTTAATTCAATTGTATCTAAAATAATTATTTTCAAAAGAATTGCGTAGTCAATTGTGGAAGAGCAAACAAAGATTTTGAGAAGGAAGAACCTATTAGGTTTAAGAGAAGAAAATAGATAGCACACTAGCTAAAACTCATTCGTGGAGGCGACTGGGCATCCGAAGGAGGCCCGGGCCTTATCTTGGCGGTGGGTGGAGGAGATGGCAGCCTGCGCTGATGGTAGGCGGAAGAGGAAAAGGAGGCCAGGGTAGCAACATTGGAGGCCGAGGCAATGCCATCCAGGAAGGTCGAGGCAGCTTCTTTGAATTGGAGTCGCCAACAAGATCGAGTTGTGGCGGTTGAGGTATGTAAATAATACATTCTAACATTCTTAGAAATAAATTAACCATTATAGAACCAAAACAAACATGGAAAACAAATCATTCTGGCATGCTGTCAATAGAGAGAATCCCTTTCATTCTGTATATATCCTCAATCCGTTCCAGTAACAGATTTCCTAGCCACATTTCAATATGCACATACAATATCCGCCCTTATTCTATGTCCTTATAAATACTCTACAAAATTGCTCGAATAATACAACTTTAAGTATAATTAGAAATATATATTTTGTTTGCTATTATCAACTAATTTTACAATATTTCCATACTTCATTGAGATATCGGCAATTAAGGTGACCAAAAAAGTATGGAATTGGAAAACTCAGTTTTATTACAGAACTGCAACTACCTGATAAAAAAACTCTGAAGCTATTGAAGCCACATGGTTTTTCTATCACAAGTAACGACAAAACCCATGATACACTAAAGTTTTTGTAATTTCATTTAATCTAGTTTCGGTACCTCATTTCTTCGCTTGGTATTTGGTTAATCTAGCTATTGACTTGGAATTTTCACTTCTCCCGTCCTTTTGTCATGTTCAATCTGGACAACTAGCTACGACGTCCTAAATTCAGCATTTTCTATTTTCTCTATGTACTGCTTTTTCTTTTTTTTTTTTTATGCCGGATGGTAATCTCCATCCTGCCTTCAAAAATATAATAGTAATAATAATTGAGTAATTCAGCATCATGTGTACAATTGGACAAATATCAAAATTCGGTGATATTATTTCATACAAACATCATACTGAAAAATATTCCCACATTGAACTGTTGTCCTGCTTATAACTCTTATTTGCCAGTAATAATAAAAAATTTTCTCTAGGTAAATTTTCTTCAGAAAAATTTAATAAGTAAAGAAAAAAGGATAGGATAACTTTGACTGTTGGATTACATTTTTGTACTACATAAACAATGATGATTTCCAAACATTTTTTAGCATGCACCTTATTCAGTTCAACATTCAAACCAGGAGTTATTGTGTTTCTATATTTGAAAACTGTCAAATATTATCTGGAAAATGATATCCATATCTTCCCTTAAGTTTGTCCTCGGCCTTGTTTTGAACTGCATAAATTTATAAAATGCAAACAATTCGTTATTAGTGTTCAAAAATCAACATCCTGATCACACTATCTGTGACATCCCTGAATTTTAAAATCTGTTTGCAATACTTCAAGATTATAAGGTTCTATTTGAATAATGTCGATGTTTATCCACTTTAAAATATTCATTTGATCTTATTCACATTTTTAATAGTTAAGTAATTAGTATTTATATAAATAATTTTTAATAATTAATATTTTTATAAATAAACACCAATATTTTATAAATAGTATTAATATTTTTAGAAACAGTAACTAAGTAATTTCTTTTTGCTTACTTAGCTATTAAGTAATCTAAAATATTTACCATTTTAGTCAGACCTCCACTATAAATAGACCCAAGCCTCATTTCATTTCATAGATCATTTCTGTTTCTCTCTTTCCCTAGCAAGTTTTGAATACCGCCTTGACTTTGAATAGTCGGTCATTTGAAATTCGAGTTCTACGTCATAGTTATAGTCATTTCGATTTGCTTGTGCATTGGATCGCTCAGTCAGTTAACTGAACTTCTCTATATCTAGTTTCGTATTGCTTGAATTAATTATCGCTTGGCTTTGATTGCATGTGTATGCTCGTATGTGGTATGTTTTGCGGGATGTCGGGTTTAGAATCTGGATTCTGAATTTGTTCATGCATGTGGATTTTCACCCTGATCCCTGAATCTGGGGAGGGGTTTGGTTCTAATCCCGAGGCAGGGGAGGAACTTTGTCCTGATTATGATATGATATGATTAATCAAGACCCGATTATCGTCGTGAAATGTATGATTTGTCGTGTGAATTAATTCAGTCATGTTAAATTTGCTTTATCAACTAATATAGAGAAGCTACATCGTTAAATAACCAGTTACTGAGCTTTGTATCTGACATCCGTTTTGTTCCTTTTTAGCTTGCGACATAGGTTGACGGGCCGTCAGATGGATGCTGAAAATACCGCCCCACTGTCACGCCCCGTGTGTCGGTATCTTATAGAAAAATATCTATAATTATTTTTAATAAATTTGTTCCTAAGTTATCAAGTAATTGAGCCACCTGATTGAAATAAATCGAAAATTAAGCGACTTCGAAAATACAAACTAAAATATCTCTATAATCAAATGATGTATATGTAATGCTTAACAACTGCTGCACCTGACATTTTGTTCTTTTCTTTTTTTTTTTTGGTATTTTACTGGAGGAGAGATTATGGGATCTTTATTTCATTTCATCTTAAATTAAATATCGACAGCGCCCCTCTGGACTTGTCCACTAGAAGCCTTTGGCAACACCATAAATTAATTAGTGAGATAAAGAGTAAAAGTTGGTACTTTCAGAGGGCGTTTGGCAACATCCAAGATTAGTGATATTAAGAGTTAAAAGTAAGTTTTTGTTTTAGTAATGTGTTAGCACTTAGAACTTTAAATTATTTCTTAAATGCAAACAATTGAAATTAAATTAGCGTTCAAAAATCACATTTCTGATACGCCGGAACACCTTTTAGATATGACATCACCGAGATTGATTGATCTCAATACATTTCTCACCTTTTACATAAGAAAGCTAATTTTACTTCTTTTTACTAAATCGCCACAAGTTATCAAGTAATTCAGTTGAAAAATCAGTGACTTGAAAATTACTAAATTAGTCAATTTCAGGGTTTTGTCATTTTTCTTTTTTTTAATGATTAATAAAATAAAGTGATAAAACTCGAACGAATTTGAGTATTCACTTTTTTACTGTCTTTTTTTTCTCTTTTTTTTGAAGGCCGGGTGGCAATTAAACTCTTTTACTGTCAAGATAAATTTATGCGTTTTTTTTTCAAAATGTCACATTCATTTACCTGCGGATTCAATTTGAAATTAATAATTAGTATGATTTATATTTTATATTGATCCCAGATTTCAATTTTACTAAACAATTAGAATTATAGATGTGGTCATCAGGAAAATTTAAGAAGCCGAAACAAACTGATCTCTTTGATTACATATCAAAACAAAATAACAGAACCTCTGTAAATCTGCCATAGTAGCAAAATTAAGAACCAATCAGATTACACATTGAATAGGGTCCAACAAAGTTAAAACAAATTTCTAACACCAATAGCATAAAACAAAATAAACAGAAATTACGAGTGCTGACATGAGGGGAAAAAAAAACATGAGAACATAATCCAGAGATTAGCAAAAAAAAAATAATAATAATAGACATAACCCAATTATGTTGACGAGCCACCAAATTAAACTAGCTAATCATGCTGATCTGAGCACTTGAATTGCAGGTGAAGTCCTGTAGATACTTAACAATCTGAGGGAAACTCTGATCAGATTTGGAGAATCCGACTTTAACTATTTTTAGTTGCTTGCCCTTGAATGGTGCAATTTTCAACAATTCTTCATTTCCAGGCAGTCGTTCCTGGTTAGCAAAACGTTACAAAATTCAAAACATTGGATTAGCTGTAAATTAAGGGTAAATTTCTATAGATATCATAGATGTTAAGGTCTCTTCACCCTTTGTTGCATCGCAGTACTTATTTTTTCGCATACTAATACAGTACTAATCCTGGTCCAATTCATTAAGGATGATTTTAAATTCCCTTTCTTCTATTGTCTAATAATAGTATGAAAATTTTGACAAGCAATAGCTGGAAAAAAAGTTATTATTTTATTTCTCAGGAATGTGATGGTAAATCATACATGACAAGCAAACAATCACCACATTAAGTTCATGTAGAACAAAATAAAGGCATAAAGATATCAATTTTTTTTTTTTTTGATATCAGGCCGTAGCCACACACACCCACGCTCAACCAGCTTGAAGCTGGGATCGAACCCATGCCCTCCTATTGGAGAGGCATATGCCACTACCAACTGCACTACACAGCAGTGGCATAAAGATATCAAGTACCTCTGAGCGGCAGAAGCAACCACGATATACTAGTGAAAGCTTCTCCAAACGTGGGCAGTGATTCAAAAAAGAAGCAAGTAAATTGAAATGATGTAACAGACAAAAATGGCTGAAAGATTCCATAGAAAAGTCCTTCAAATTTGAAAACTCTGGGCAATTCGGCAGTTCGTTTTCCAGTACATCCTATAAAAAAAGGGCAACATAGATGTCAAAAATGAGAGACGACAAAAATCCAAAAAAGAGCATTTGAAAATAACGTGCATTTATTTTCCAAATATTATCTCACAGTGGATTAAAACGAAAAATAAAACAAATGAAGAAGATGTCTCAGAAAAGTAACGTGCAAGAAAAGTAACGTGCATACCTTTATCCCATACCCACCTAATACGAGATTTTGGACATTTGAAAGTCCGGTGAGAATACCCTGCAGCTTGTCATCACAAATGATGACTGCACTGGTCAGAGAGGGCATCTTCAGAAGCAATTTATCTCCCATTTGGTAAGACCATTGGTCATAGCAAAAAGATAAAAGATTGGGAGCTTCAATCAACTCCATTTGCTCTTCTGTATCATAATGTGATCCTTCATGATCATCAATTTTCAGATATTTTAGACTCTGAGAGTACATAGTAGAAAACCCCAAGCCACAGTCCTCCAGATGCAAATATTCAAGCACGGGGCAACCAGAGAAAAGATTGTCAACAAAATCCTGAAGTAATTCTATCCCGTTAAGAAACAATTTTTTTAGGCAGGGGAGATTTACAACCGTTACCAGGTGTGCTTCGAAGAACCAGTTTGATTGATCATTTATCGAGACATCTACTAGAGATGCACAATTAAAAACACCATCGAGAGGCACTGATGAATCCCGCAGCGGGAATTTAATAGAAAACTCTTGAATATTATGCTTAAAAGCATAATGAATCCACGATCTTACAGACATGTGATACTGCTTGAAATCACGCAGTTTACCAAGACGAAGCTTGCGCAAATCAGAGGCCTCGCGAAGTAGTAGAGTCGTATTCACAAAATTTACAAACATGTCAAACCTTCTTTCGGGCACACCGTTGTACTCAAATTTCTTCAGGTCAAAATCCAGAAAGGGTAAAGTTGTCCAGAGATTCTTCCATCTCTTAGAGAAAAGACATGTTCGGACAGCCTCTTGGGCAGTCAAGAAGGACATAATGAGATGAATTAAGCAATCAGGCAAGGAACTTATTCTGTCCCTTTTGTCCCTCCCTGACTTCACAGCTCGTTTCACAGCTTGCGACATAGGTTGACGGGCCGTCAGATGGATGCTGAAAATACCGCCCCACTGTCACGCCCCGTGTGTCGGTATCTTATAGAAAAATATCTATAATTATTTTTAATAAATTTGTTCCTAAGTTATCAAGTAATTGAGCCACCTGATTGAAATAAATCGAAAATTAAGCGACTTCGAAAATACAAACTAAAATATCTCTATAATCAAATGATGTATATGTAATGCTTAACAACTGCTGCACCTGACATTTTGTTCTTTTCTTTTTTTTTTTTGGGTATTTTACTGGAGGAGAGATTATGGGATCTTTATTTCATTTCATCTTAATTAAATATCGACAGCGCCCCTCTGGACTTGTCCACTAGAAGCCTTTGGCAACACCATAAATTAATTAGTGAGATAAAGAGTAAAAATTGGTACTTTCAGAGGGCGTTTGGCAACATCAAAGATTAGTGATATTAAGAGTTAAAAGTAAGTTTTTGTTTTAGTAATGTGTTAGCACTTAGAACTTTAAATTATTTCTTAAATGCAAACAATTGAAATTAAATTAGCGTTCAAAAATCACATTTCTGATACGCCGGAACACCTTTTAGAAATGACATCACCGAGATTGATTAATCTCAATACATTTCTCACCTTTTACATAAGAAAGCTAATTTTACTTCTTTTTACTAAATCGCCACAAGTTATCAAGTAATTCAGTTGAAAAATCAGTGACTTGAAAATTACTAAATTAGTCAATTTCAGGGTTGTCATTTTTCTTTTTTTTAATGATTAATAAAATAAAGTGATAAAACTCGACCGAATTTGAGTATTCACTTTTTTACTGTCTTTTTTTTGAAGGCCGGGTGGCAATTAAACTCTTATACTGTCAAGATAAATTTGTGCATTTTTTTTTCAAAATGTCACATTCATTTACCTGCGGATTCAATTTGAAATTAATAATTAGTATGATTTATATTTTATATTGATCCCAGATTTCAATTTTACTAAACAAATTAGAATTATAGATGTGGTCATCAGGAAGATTTAAGAAGCCGAAACAAACTGATCTCTTTGATTACATATCAAAACAAAATAACAGAACCTCTGTAAATCTGCCATAGTAGCAAAATTAAGAACCAATCAGATTACACATTGAATAGGGTCCAACAAAGTTAAACAAATTTCTAACACCAATAGCATAAAACAAAATAAACAGAAATTACGAGTGCTGACATGAGGGAAAAAAAAACATGAGAACAAAATCTAGAGATTAGCAAAAAAAAAATAATAATAATAATAGACATAACCCAATTATGCACGAGCCACCGAATTAAACTAGCTAATCATGTTGATCCGAGCACTTGAATTGCAGGTGAAGTCCTGAAGATACTTAACTAGCTGAGGGAAACGCTGATCAGATTTGGAGAATTCGACTTTAACTATTTTAAGTTGCTTGCCCTTGAATGGTGCAATTTTCAACAATTCATCATTTTCGGGCGCTTCATCCTAGTTAGCAAAACGTTACAAAATTGAGAACATTAGATGCGCTCTAAATTAAGGGTAAATTTCAATAGATATCATAGATGTTAAGGTCTCTTCACCCTTTGTTGCATCACAGTACTTATTTTTTCGCATACTAATACAGTACTAATTCTGGTCCAATTTCATTAAGGATGATTTTAAATTTCCTTTCTTCTATTGTCTAATAATAGTATGAAAATTTGGACAAGCAATAGCTGGAATTAAAGAAAACCTTATTTTTGTATTTCTTAGGAATGGGATGGTAAATCATACATGACAAGCAAACAACCACCACATTAGGTTCATGTAGAGTAGAACAAAATAAAGGCCTAAAGATATCAAGTACCTCTGGGCTGCAGGAGCAACCACGATATACTAGTGAAAGCTTCTCCAAACGTGGGCAGTGATTCAAAAAAGAAGCAAGTAAATTGAAATGATGTAACTGACAACAACAGCTGAAAGATTCCAGAGAAAAGTCCTTCAAATTTGAAAACTCTGGGCAATTCGGCAGATCGTTTTCCAGTACATCCTATAAGAAAAGGACAACATAGATGTCAACAATGAGAGACGACAAAAATCCAAAAAAGAGCATGATGATTCTCCAGAAGTCCAGAGTTGTTGTGGTGGCAGAGTTTAGATTCCAGTCAGGTAAGCATTTGTATTCCAAATATCATCTCACAGTGGATTAAAACGAAAAAGAAAACAAATGAAGAAGATGTCTCAGAAAAGTAACGTGCATACCTTTATCCCATACCCACCCAATTCGAGATTTTGGACATTTGAAAGTCCGGTGAGAATACCCTGCAGCTTTTCATCACACAAGATGACTGCACTGGTCAGAGAGGGCATCTTCAGATGCAATTTATCTCCCATTTGGTAAGACCGTTGGTCATAGCAAAAAGATAAAAGATTGGGAGCTTCGATCAACTCCATTTGCTCTTCTGGATCATAATGTAGTCCTTCATGACAATCAATTTTCAGATATTTTAGGCTCTGAGAGTACATAGTAGAAAAGCCCAAGCCACAGTCCTCCAGATGCAAATATTCAAGCACGGGGCAACCAGAGAAAAGATTGTCAACAAAATACTGAATTAATTCTATCCCACGAAGATACAATTGTTTGAGGCATGGGAGATTTACACCCGTTACCAGGCGTGTTTCGAAGATGATGTTTGAGAGTTCATTTATAGAGACATTTATTAGAGATGCACAATTGAAAACACCATCAAGAGGCACTGATGAATAATACAGCGGCAATTCAATAGTTAACTCTTTAATATTATGCTTAAGAGCATACCGAATCCACGATTTTACGAACATGTGATACAGCTTGAAATCACGCAGTTCAACAAGACGAAACATGTGCAAATCAGAGGCCTCGCAGAGTAGTAGAGTCGTATTCACAAAACTTACAAACATGTCAAACCTTCTTTCAGGCACACCGTTGTACTCAAATTTCTTCAGGTCAAAATCCAGAAAGGGTAAAGTTGTCCAGAGATTCTTCCATCTCTTAGAGAGAAGACATGTTCGGACAGCCTCTTGGGCAGTCAAGAAGGACATAATGAGATGAATTAAGCAATCAGGCAAGAAACTTATTCTGTCCCTTTTGTCCCTCCCTGACTTCACAGCTCGTTTCATGGCCGATTCTTCTGAGGAAAATTTACTCAAAGACTTGGTGTTCACAGGTCCTGTAACCAACAAATCCCCTACTCAGGTGTGTTGAAAAAAATACACATGTTGTCTAAAGTCAAAATTCAGGATAAAGGTTGATTTTAGAGTGCAGACAAATAGAAAAGCAACTTACAATTAGAAATACAAGTGTAACTGGCAATGGCAAGCAAGGAGAAGATATTTAAATATTTCATTTCAATTTCAATATGAATAGATATTTATAGATCACCACAATGTTGGAATGCTAACTTATTGCACTAAATGCGCCATTAAGCAGATTCACCGAACAAATATAGTCGACTGTACGTCCAGAAAAGTCAAACTGTTGCTTCGAATTCTGTTCTATATGATATCCCGTCGATTCTTCTTGCACCTCTTAAATTCATTTATTTGTGGAGAGATAGATTGAGAGACGGACAAATGAGCTTGTTCTCTTTCCGACTCTTCATATTATCCCCAGTTTCTCATTAGTATATATATAGTGATGCTTTTAATAAACCCATCAACAACATCTACAATTCTACACCTTTTAATTGTCCTTCCACCTCTTCTGCTTCCCTACACCTCGATTTCTCCTATGTTATTACATCAGTACCCAGTTTTGCAGTAACTAAATTCATATCAATTAATAATTACTTTGTATACTAGGACTCTAGGAGTCGGGACGCGTATGACAAGCCATTTAAAACTGAGAAAGTTGAACAGAATGGATGTTTGGTAATAATAAATTAAGTCATTCGAGTAAATTGAACAGAAGGATCAAAAGCCATCATATAATTTATTATTAGTAAATAAAGTAGCAAGAATAAAAAATAAGAATTTTGCAATTTTTATGTGCTTCACCAGTAAAGGTTGTTTATATATAAAGTTGAGCATTATTACACAGGTCTGCAGACATTTTGTTTCGATTTATTTTGGTATACCTGTTAAATCACGATTGGCTTAAATTTCGAGAGATTGGAGATTTTGCATCATTAGAGGCTAGAAAGGAGAAACCAACTGAATGAAAAAATAATTTTTTTCCTCTCAAAATTAATTTACTCGAGAATGACTAGTAGTGTAGTTTAAAGTCAAAAGAAAAAAACTAATACTATTGATAAAGTTTAAAGTCACTAACATTTTACAAAAATCAGCTCAAATTTTATATTATTTAAACCTCGTATTTATATGTCTCCAGTCTCCACTAGTTAATGATCGCCGTCTCCGACTGAACTACGTCTACAATGGAATTGGTTTTTGATCTTTATGGGCTTGATTTGATGGGCCTATTCGGGTCAGTTAAAAACCTCGAAATTATTCCAGCTCAAATGAAGTATAAGAAACTTGGCGTCAAAATTCAAATTTGGTGGTATTATTTCATACAAACATCATTTTACTGATTGACAGTACCCAGAATACACTCCAGGAAATTCGAATATATCACCATAGCAGAATCACATGACTATCTGTTTTATATATAGAGGGAATATATGATTGCATTTTTTTCCAATTGTATACTTAATAAATGGGAAGCAAAATTAAAACATTTCACGCTTTCTCGGGAAAGCAAATTAATGCAACTTTTATCAAACTTCTTCATAAGTTATCAAGTAATTGAGCCACTTGATTGAACAAATTGAAACTTAAGTGACTCGATGTACAAATTAAAGTTCTCTATTACCAAAAGAATTATAACGTGTTAACAATTGTGCTACTTGACATTTTTAATTTTGTTTATAGAAGGAAGTGAGATTCTGGGATAAAAATTGCCCGCCCCAATGGACGTAACTTGACTGCTGAATCCCAATGGACGTAGAAGGAATGAGCTTGATACCTAATTTCAATCTAAATCAAAAAAATCTAAGGGTACGCTCAATATGAAAGTTAACTTGCTCCAAAACTGAAAACTTATAATAGAAAATGGAAGTGAACTTTCTACATAAATGATGTCATTTGATTCACCAAAATTGAAGATTAATTTAGTTTTTCCATGCTCTCCCATTCCATTACATTTCATTCCCTTCTAATTCCTGGAGGAGATCCTAAATCACAGAGATGGCCATGATAAAAAAAAAAAAAAGAAGAGGCCGAAACAGACTGCTTTACTACGTCTACATATCAGACAGTACCAACAAAAGCTCGGTCAATCTGCCACACATTCCTCGACAATAATATAAAATGCAATACGTCAGCAAATTAGACATAATTAACAGGGTTCCGCAAAGCAAATCAACTTCTGACACCAATAGCATAAAACAATTCAAAAAGACTACAACTACAAGTGCCAAAATTAGAAAGACAAGCATAACAAAGTCCTAAGTTAATTTTTTTGGGGGGAAAAAAAGAGCGAAGTCCTTGCATCAATAAGGGACAAGTATAACCCAACTATGATTAAGAGAAGGGCATACTACTCATATTGATCCGAGCACTCAAATTCCAGGTTGAGATCCTGTAGATACTTCACGAATTGAGGAAAATCTGAACTGCGTTTGAAAAATTCAGAAAATTCGACTTCAACTGTTTTAAGTTGGTTGCCCTTATATGGTGCAATTACCAATGGTTCTTGATTTCCATACTCTTGCACCTAGTTAGCAACATATTACAATAAACATAACATCAGGATGCAAAAATTCTGCAATAAGAGGTAAATTTTTGCAAACTTGGATTTCATTTATGGTTTGGTTTGGTCCAGTCTATCTTCTTTGATTCTGCTACATTATAGTACTAGTTTCTTCCTGTCTAGCAGTAGCAATTTAATTTGATCCAATTTAAATATGGATGTTCTGTAATTTTTCTCTCTTTTGCTCTCTAAGAATTGTATGAGGTAGCTCAATTCACCATTTAAGAATTAAAAATTTGGACAAGTAATAGCAGATGAAACTTACTTTTGTGCATCTTAAGAATGTAATAATAACTTATATCAACTGACAACCAGCATATTTGGTATTGAGGAAGAAAAATAAGTACCGTCATGTGGCACGAGCAAGCATAACAACATAATGAAAGCTTCTCCAAATTGGGGCAATGATTCAAGAAAGAAGCAAGTAAATTGAAACGATGGTGCAAACAAAAGCCTCTCACAGATAAATTTTTCAGATTTGAAAACTCTGGGCAACTCAGCAGCTCATTTTCCAGTAGCTCCTATAAGAAAAGATAAACATTTACATTAGAACAATAAGAGACACAAAGTATGAAAAAGGGTTTGATGATCCTACACAAGAAGTTAAAACTTGTTGCGGTGGTCAGGTTTAGAATCCAGCTACATCAATTTAAGGATAAATTCAGAACAAGAACATATATCTAGCAGGTAAAGTTAACATTCTAAATATTGCAAAATGGACTATACGGAAATATAAAAGACAGGAAGAAGGAACCCTAGCGAACATACATGTGTACCTTAATCCCTCCTCCAGATAATTTGAGGTATTGGACATTTGAAAGGCCGATAAGAATACCCTTTCCATTGTAAGGAATATCAGAAGGGCGCATATCAGAAAAAATGCACGCACTGGTCAGTAATGGCATCTTCAGAAGAATTTTGTCTCCAATTACAAATGGACACATGTCATAGCAGAAAGACAAGAGGTTAGGAGCATTGATCAACTCCATTTTCTTTTCTGTCTCATCACATACACAGGCACATTGCATTTTCAGATATTTTAGACTCTGTGAGTTTATGGCAGAAAATCCCTTGCAACAGTCCTCCAGTTGCAAAAATTCAAGCATGGGGCACCCAGAGAAAAGCTTTTCTACAAACTCCTGATTTAATTTTGTCCCACCAAGAAACAATCGTCTGAGGCACGGAAGATCTATAACCTTGACATGGTCAAAAGATATGAAGGAAGAGAGTGAGGCATCAACCAGAGATGCACAATTGAAAACACCAAGAGGCAGAGAACCCTCTAGATCGAAACCAATCTTAAACACTTGAAGGTTATGCTTAAGGGCGTACAGAATCCATGATTTTACAATGACGTGATACTGGTGCAGAGAATACCTTCCATCATCTAAGCAAGAGAGACGAAGCTTGTGCAAATCAGAGGCCTTGCGAAGTAGTAGAGTTGTGCTCACAAAATCTCTGAACTTCTCAAATTTCTTTATTCTCGGTACATCAAAATCCCATTCATTATCATCTGATTTAATATCACATTTGAAATTACGCACGTCAAAATCTAGAAAGGGCAAAGTGGTCCAGAGATACTGCCATCTCTTTGAGAGCACACATGTTTGGACAGCCTCTTGGGCGGTCAGGAAGGACATAATGAGATGAATTAAGCAATCAGGTAAACTACTTATCATGTCCCTTTCGTCCCTCCTTGACTTCGCGGCTCGTTCCATGGCTGATTGTTCTCAGGTAAATTTACTCGAACACTTGGCATGCACAGGTCCTGTAAGCAACAAATCCCCAAATCAAGTTTGTTGAAAAGACACATACTAACAGTCAATCAAAATTCAGGACAAAGGTGATTATAGAGACCACTGATACAAGAATCCAAAGTTAGTGGTGAGCAAAGACTAAAGAGAAGAATAATGCAAAACTTTTTTGTCTGAATTGGGTTGATTTAAGGAAACAAATAAAGCCTTAATGCCAAATTAGATTAGGTAATGACAATGTTGTAACGCTAACACAAAGTGGAGCATGCCAGTATTATATGTATTTAAGTACTCTTAACACAAAGGATCAATTAGTAAATTGGTTTGTGTTGTTTGCTATTCGTTTTAACTACATGTCACGGCAGAGCCATTCACTTGAAACTTGTAAGGAAAGGAAGGAGGTTAAAAGCGCAAATAGATAGAGATAGAGAACTCAACGTCGCTTGAATAGGGCCATGACTAATAATGTAACACTGGACAATGGCAGCAAGACCTCAACTGGAGATCATCAATTCCATCTACAAAACAGAAAATATCCCATTCTCTGGACCACTCTGGGTACGACCTCCTCTCAATCACATCAAGCTAACAGCTTACCAGAAGGCTGACCATAGTTAGTGTGTGGTTAATTACCTTAGTTTAGATCTGTATTTTTCTATATATATAGCACTCTCAATCATTGTACAATCAAGAATGGAAAATCAATAAAATCCTCTTCTTCAAATATTCTCTCTATTTTACGTTAATGGCTTGATCAAAAAGACGAGAGGAGGTGGGTTTTTACTGAGCAGTGAAGATTTGTTCAAAGGAATGGAATTTCGTGGGATTTTGCATCAGCGCCACGCTTATCTGGTGTCTGTGTTTGGGTCACTGGGATGGCAAATGGGATGCTATTTGAGATTGAGAAGAATAATTGTGCATAAGCAAAGATTAAACAAAAATACGAGATAAACGAGCCAGTTATGCAGTATTTTATACTTTTAGGCTCCGTTTGGATAGGTGTGGGAAGAAGGAAAGAAGTATTGGGAAGTGTGTAACTTTGTGAAGAGTTTGGATTGTTTATAATTTTTTTTCTTCCCTTCTTCCTTTTTCCTACTTCTCAACGCATCCAAACGGAGGATTAGGCAAAGTTAAGTACTTCGGTGTTGGAGGCGTTTGACGACTGAAATTAAAATTTCGATATTAAATTGTTATTTTTTAAAATTTTTGTTTGTTATTAAGGTTAAACTTTTCTTTTGGTTAGCTCTTCATAATAAAATTTTAACCCAGCACAACTTAGCTAAAAGGGGATGGGTAGGTCCAAATAAGTGTTATTTGTGTAATTCCTTGGAAACTGTAGATCACCTGTTCCTTAATAGTAAGAAAATTCATAAGTTCTGGTTGTTCTTTAATTCTTATAACAATAGGGGGTTGCTTGTTAATTTTCATCACTTAGCATATTTTTGGAGATATTGGCTGAGTTTGAATAAAGTTGACAAATTGTTTTTAGGATCCTTTTTGTTATTAGTTGTTGGGTTATGTGGCACTTTAGGAATGACATTTGTTTTAATGACAAGAGACCTCCAAATTGTGCTTCTGTAGCCTTTCAAATTTTTCATTTCTTTTTTATTTGGACAGCTACTCGCACAGGACTTGAGACAAACTTTGTGCAGCATTACACAGGCCAAGTTAATACTGGGACGGCTTTTAGGAATTTGGTGTCTCCAGGGCCAGGGGAAGATGGGCACGTTTCAGATGCGTCTGAGTCTGCAGCTAGTTGAGTTGTAGATTTTGTTGTGTTCTTGTCTTGCCTATTATCTCATATTGTAATTTGTGTTGCCTTGTGTTTTTTTTTTTTTTTGTTTTTGTCTGGAACCTATTCCTCAGGATTGTATCGAACCTCTTTTTCTTTTTAACATTGGGCCCCAATTTTTGGGTGCTTTAGTTTAAAAAAAAAGTAATATAAAATAAGATAAACCAGAATTTAATAATTACAAGGATCGACCCTAAAAAAAATAATTACAAGGATATATTTTTAAATAATAATAATAATTTTATTCAAAATAAAAAAATTAAAATATTAATGTGCTAACGATGCTGTCAGATAAATTTTATTTTTTAAAATGATATTTTTTCAAAAATAAAAAGCGTCACTGGGACTGGCGTAGGTAAAAAATTTAAAATTTTTCAAATTTGAAAAGAGCTGAAATGGGTCTGAATGGGTTGGTGCACCAATTAGGAGTGGCGCCGCCACCAATGCATCCTGGTTAGTGACTCTATGCCATATTTATTGATAAATTTTTTTTTATGTTTAGTATTAAATATTTAATTTAAGATATGTGTATTAAAAATATTTTACGGCTAATTCAGTGACTTCACAAGTTATGATACTGGGTAACTGGCGATGTCGATTGACCAATACATGTAAACTTTCTCGGGAAAAAAATATTGCACTTTTTTTTTAATAAAATTTCTTCACAATTTATCAAGTAATTGTGCGTGCCCGTTGGCTGAATTAAAAGACCTCTCTTCTCAAAAGATTTACAACTTGTCGACTAGTGCGCTACCTGACACTATTATCTTTATTTTTTGGACTTTGAACGAAGATTACAATATCTTTATTTTACGTTTAACGTAAAAATTGATAGCCTATGGGCTATGAGTAATGGATTTAAAGGCCACTTCTCTGTATTTTCACGTTTTCAACATTTCACTGCCCAAACCCTGTGAAATAAATTTCGAAGTATGATTATTTTACTCAGTTCTGCTTTGTTGATATTCATTTTACTAAAAAAATTTAATTATGAAGTGGCCATGGTAAAGAAGAGATGCCGGAACAGACAATTTGATGCTAAATCAGTTACAAATAACAAAACGACGGTACAACAAAGAAGCAAGACACCAGTATACCAGACATAACATAGGGTACAACAAAGCTAAACATCTGAGATTCGAAAGAAAAGCACGAGAACAAAGATCTAAGATGAGCTACAAAGAAGGACATGTATAACCAAACTATGATCACGAGAGGCTAATTCTTGTCATGTTGATCTGAGCACTTGAATTCCCGACGATCTCCTGTAGATGCTTCACAAGTCGAGGGAAATCTTCATCATATCCGACAAATTGAACTTCAACTACTTTAAGTTGCTTGCCATCAAATGATGCAATTTTCAATGATTCTTGATTTCCATGCACTTGAACCTAATTAGCAACATATACAAACTCATAACATTAGGATGAGGAATTTCTGCAAATAAAGGGTACATTTTTCACACCTCGGACTTCATAGATGGTTTGGTTTGGTCCAGTCTATCTTTACTCATTATTGCAGTTCCAGTACTAGATTCTTCCTGTCCAATGGCACCAAAGTTGATCCAGTTCAATTAAGGTAGTTCTGCAATTTTCTATTTTGTTCTCAAAGAAATACAGTGCAGCTCAATTGACCATTGAGAATGAAGTTGGGCAAGTTATAGCAAACTAGAACATTTTGTGCATATTAAGAATATAAAAGTAACTTATATGTGCCAAACTGACAACCAGCAGATTCGACAAAATGAGAAAAAGGAAGGCACAGAATAATCAAGTACCCATGCGCAGCACTGGCAACCAAGATATTCTAATGAAAGCTTCTCCAAATTGGGGCAATGATTCAAGAAAGAAGCAAGTAAATTGAAATGATGGCACAAACAAAACTCTTTCACATTCAAATTCTTCAGATTTGAAAACTCTGGGTGATTTGGCAAGTCATTTTCCAGTAAATCCTACAAAACAACAATATTTCAACAATAAAGACATGCAAAGTCTAAAAAAATGGGTACCATGATCCTATACAACATGCTAAGAATTCATGTTGTACTGCAAGTTTAGATTCCAATTTCCAGCTATATCCATTTTCAGAGAAAAATCAGAATAATTAGCGAGGAAACATGAACCTTGTAAAGATTATCGAAAAACAGACTGAAAAGAAAAATAAACTATATGAAAAAGGAAACCTATAAACTAATATGCATACCGCTATACCCAGTCCAGAAAATGTGAGATTTTGGACATTTGAAAGGCCGATGAGCATACCCTTGACCTTGTAAGGCTGATCTAAAGAAATGTGCGCAGTGGTCAGAATTGGCATCTTCAGAAGCACTTTGTGGCCATTTACTATTACGAGCTTTGATTGGGAATAGAATACAGAGAAGGGATAAGAGAGATAGAGAGATAAGAGATAAAGGAGAAGACTATTTTTATTAATTTCTGCTTAAAATCCTCATACAATACTAATACTCATTATATAGAGTATTTTCTAATATGGCAACAACTAGAATTATAACAACTATTGTAAACTAAGGAAAGATGCATAAAAATAAGGAAAGATACATAATATCAAATAATATCTAGTAATTCTGATTTAATGGAAACTAGAATCTAAATTATAATCTATTATATTATTTCCTTAAAGATAAAGATCTGTAACATTTACCATTTTACGTCCAACTATCTCCGGACTTATCTCACAGCAAAAGGACAAAAGGTTAGGTGTATTGATCAATTCCATTAACTTTTCTGTCTCAACGCGCCCAGAGACACAGTGTACTTTCAGATATTTTAGGCTCTGCGAGTTTATTATAAAAAGCTCCTTGCAACAGTGCTACAGATGCAAAAATTCAAGCACAGGGCAACCACGCAAAAGCTTATCAACAGAATCCTGATTTAGTTCAGCTCCATGCATATACAATCGTCTGAGGCATGGAAGATTAATAACCTTGATGTGGTTCAAAGCATTGGGGTAATCAAGTGAGGCATCTACTAGAGATGCACAAGTGAAAACACCAAGAGGCATGAAAGCCACTGACTCGAAATTAATATCGAGCACTTGAATATTATGCTTAAGGGCGTAAAGAATCCATGATCTTATAATCATGTGATACTTGTGCACATCATTCTTCAAATCATCTAAAGAAAGATGAAGCTTGTGCAAATCAGAACCATCACGAAGTAGTAGAGTTGTGTTCACAAAATCTCTGAACTTCTCAAATTTTATTCTTTCGAGTTCAACATCATCCCATTCACTATCATCTGATTTACCATCATACTCAAATTTATACAGGTCAAAATCTAGAAAGGGCAAAGTTGTCCAGAGATTTTTCCATCTCTTTGAGAGTACGCATGTTTGGACAGCCTCTTGTGCAGTCAAGAAGGACATAATGAGATGAATTAAGCAATCTGGCAAACTGCTTATCATGTCTCTCTCATCCATACTTGTCAGCTCGTTCCAGCTGATTGTTCTCAGGGAAATTTACTCAAAAGCTTGGTGCGCATAGGACCTGTAACAAAAAAAATGCAAATCAGGTGTGCTGAAAACGATATGTACGATATCTCAGTCAAACTTTGCACGATGCCTACAAGAAAAATAGGAAGAGATCTATGTCTATAAGAATTCTTCAAAGGAATGGAGCTCCATCAGATTAGGTACCACTGTCTGTTTTTGTTTGGGTGGAATGAGCCAATGAGTGTGGCCGCCTGGCCGTATTTTAGTGAAGGGCTCAGAAACAATTATTACAGTTTTATTTGGCACCACAACAGACACTGCTATCCACAAAAAATGCTAAACATTACATTACTAATATTACATACACTTTTGCTAAAACAATCAGAACATAAGGGAAAAAAGAAACTTAACATAGAAGTATCTATTATCATCAGAAGATAGTCATTTAATATTATTAGAAATGAGACTGAGAAGCAGTAAGGATCCTTTTGCAAGCCAGTCCTTATTATATCTTATTATCAGGTCTACATTAAAATTTATAGGTTTATCCATTCATTAGGTCATGTATAGCTGTATTGAACCGGTCATTATCGCACAAGTTGAGTTGAAATTCTTCAAACACAAAAAAGGGGAATGACTTGACACAGGAAAAACAATTAATTAACTTTCTGTGGTGAAACTGTCTGATGGCACAGAGGTTGCTTCAAGCCTTCAACAAATGTCTTGGAATCTGCAGCAAATTATATATTATCATGACGTCAAATGATTCAAAATGATCTAAATGAAAGTAAATAGTTCAATCTGATTTATAAGCAATCAATTTGATTTATAAGCAAATAAAAAAAGCAATGAAACAAACTGTAAACCTCTCGATCTTGTGAATCTCGCTCTAATTAATGATCCAGCCTATTCCATTTTGTGATGCAAGAGAAGCACCTAGATATATATCCTGCTCAGTTAGCATAAATTCCAGTAACAAATGTAAAATATTGCTAAAAAAAGAATAACTGGATCAGCAATTAGATGAATGACTGTGGAAGTTATCAAGGTCTTATTGCAACCGGAACTTAATTGTCAAAAAAATATAAATTGCTTTATATTGTACCAGACTTAACCTAAGTTGTAAATGTACTGAGAAAGGACTGAACAAGCTGTAGCTAGCTTGGACAATAGTGATCATTAATTTAGCTCTAGCATAGCTACATTGGAAAAAAAAAATTGAAGTACAAAGTAGCAAATTAACTTTCTTAGTTTGTCCCATGTTTAATCGGAAAGAAAAAGGATGGAAATTTTAATATACGTTAAATTAAATATCCGTACAGAGAGAGAGGGGAAATAAAAACCTGAGAGGAATTCCCAACGGATAGGAGAGGCGAGGCGTTGAAGAAGCAGCCGGAGTCGCTAGTGTCGTAACCGAGTAATGTTTCAGAAACAAAGAACAAAAACCCTAGACTTATCACAAGTTCACAGTTTCACAGTAGAAAATCAAATAGTAGGAGGATAGAGTGAGGTAAGGACAAAGGTCGCATTTATTTATTATTATTATCATTGAGATTTGATTTTTTTTTTTTTGTCAAACTAGCTCTCATATATTTTAGTCTCTCAAGTGAGGACGGTAAAGAGAGAAAAGGATGGGGCGGATCTTACGGTTATGGCCTACGGTTATGGCCTATACTGAGGTGTGTTTGGATGAGCATGAAATAAGAAATAAAAATAAAGAATTTCGGTATGCGTGTTTATCTAAATTTCTTATTCTTATACCATGATTTGGTTAGTATAGGAATAAGGGCCAAATTTCTTATTCTTGTGTTGTTTGGATTATACAAGAATAAGAATAAGCACGCATACCGAAATTTTTTATTCTTATCCCTTATTCCATGCTCATCCAAACACACATAAAATTAATACAAAAAGTAAAACTAAACACTTCGGGGAAAAAAAATTCGCATTTTTATATTTAAGTTGGTCAACTTTCATTAACTTAATTAGATCCGTACAAAAAAAAAAGAAAACTTTATATTTAAAATATATGTACTTTATAAATGTCGACGACTATTACTGTTCCTTTTAAAACAGTTAAATTACCTCAAAAAGAAATAAGTTTAGGCACATCCTTAAAATTTCTTCCTTAGATCACAAAAAAAAAAGGAGACATAAGGTACATACGGATACCAAAAGTTGGAAAATTTTTATAAAAGACAAAAATATCCCTGACAATTTTAAAAAAGACAAAAGAAGCTCTGAAATTTTAAAAAGAGCACAACTATAGCGGTAATAGCAGTACCGTTATAACTCAGCGTTATAGCGGCAATAGCATTACCGCTATAGGGGGCTATAGCGGCAATGCTATTGCCGCTATAGGGGGCTATAGCGGCAATGCTATTGCCGCTATAGGGTTTTTTTGTTTTTTTTTTCGGGATGACACTTCTGACACTTCTGATTTATTTGGATTTTTGCGCAACTTTTTCCACTTCTGACACCTCTGTTGGTGAGATTTGGGAGGAGTTAAAGTTTGCATTTTTTTCGCAATTTTTCTATTTTCTATCCGCAACTTTTTGTGTTTTATTTTTTGTAAAGACTTCTTGTTTAAATTTTTTTTTTTACATAAAAATTTAGATGTTTTTTACATATTTTTTTAAATTCTCTTTATAAAATTTTTACATATTTTATTGTAAAATTCTCTTTATAAATTCATACAAAAAAATACAACAACCGTCCTTTTTTGGTGCCAATGTGTTAATTTTGTCATAAACCACTATTTTTTTCATTAACTAATTTTGTCATACATTCATTAACTAATTTATAAACCACTATATATTTTCATTAATTAATTTTGTCATCAACGAATTTATGCAATAATTTCAATTAAATTTTTTCATACAAAAACTAATGTTTTACCATAAACTAATTGATAAAAAAATTCGCTATTTTTTCATTAACTAATTTTGTCATCAACGAATTTATGAAATAATTTTTATTAAATTATTTAATAGAACAACTAATTTTATTTTTTTCATACTTTTGGTAAGAAATTAGTTGTTGTATTAAATAATTTAATAAAAATTATTTCATAAATTCGTTGATGACAAAATTAGTTAATGAAAAAATAGCGAATTTTTTTATCAATTAGTGGTTTATGACAAAATTAGCACATTGGCACAAAAAAGGACGGTTGTTGTATTTTTTGTATGAATTTATAAAGAGAATTTTACAAAAAAAATATATAAACATTTTAAAGTCAAAATTTTATAAAGTGAATTTTACAAAAAAAAATATGTAAAAAAACATCTAAATTTTTATGTAAAAACAAAAAATTTAAACAAGAAGTCTTTACAAAAAAATAAAACACAAAAAGTTGCGGACAGAAAATGGAAAAAGTTGCGCAAAAAAAAATGCAAACCTTAACTCCTCCCAACTCTCACCAATAGAGGTGTCAGAAGTGGAAAAAGTTGCGCAAAAATCCAAATAAAACAGAGGTGTCAGAAGTGTCATCCCGAAAAAAAAAACAAAAAATCCTATAGCGGTAATAGCATTGCCGCTATAGCCCCTATAGCGGTAATGCTATTGCCGCTATAGGGCTGAGTTATAACGGTACTGCCATTACCGCTATAGCTATGCTCTTTTTAAAATTTCAGAGCCTTTTTTGTCTTTTTTTAAATTGTCAGGGGCATTTTTGTCTTTTATAAAAATTTTCCGATCTATCCTTAAATTTATTCGTTCACCTACCTTATCTTGATCGATGCGGAAAAAATGTCTTACAAAAAATTTATGTATTCAGCAATTTGGTGTGACGTCAGTTTTACCTAATTAGTTAATGATGGCGCGATGCATCTACATGAACACGTTGAAAAGGTAATAAAGTCAGTGAAGGTGCCGTTAAACCAATTTTGAACCAGAACAGAGCCACCACCAGTCGATTTCAGAGTATCATTTTTTTATATCCACGATGACTGATCCATCCGATCTTAAAACTAATGGATCAGATGGTTGGGAAATTGCTTCCTACACCCTTCTAGTTTGGAGATCCACTCTTTTTTGACTAAAATGTCCCTCTCCCTCACTTTTCTAAATGGAGTGTGAATTAAAAGCCATAAATTGAAAGAATGCAAGGGACATTTTCGTTCAAAAAAGAGTGAATCTCCAAATTGAGACCGTGCATAATCACCTTCCAAATTCCCGATGGTGGGGGGCTCAAAATATGACTTAGCTCAGTTAGACTTTACTTTTGGAATTTCTCATTTTCTTGAGGACAAACATAACTACATAATCACCTTCGGAACTTCTATTGTTGAATACAAAACTACTCGATCTGCTGGACCGACTAACTATGGTCTCGTTCAGTCGTTCATGATACAAAAAATAATAATAATATAGAAAAAAATCTAATTGTACATGGTCCCACCAAAAATTTTTGGCATCTATAATTCAATTTGTTCTGTGTTTCACCAATAATTTTAATGTGAAATAAAAAAGACACACAATTCGAGTGCCGTGATCATACATTTATCATGACCTAACTAATCTAATGATAGCAAAAGCTATTCGACGCATTGTTCCAATCTCATATATGGAGTGTCCTAGCACATTTTATGTAAATCAAGTCGTCCACATTATACTTGCCTACCAGCAATTTTAAGAAAAATAATAGTATAGAAAAATAATCCAATTAATTATATTTAGTTTGTATGAAAGATAAATCTTTAACAAATTACTTGATAAGATGATGGAGGAAATTGACAATAGAATGTAACTATACCATATAAAAAACAGAAAATGGGTAAGAATTGTTGTAACCATACCATATGAAAAGGGAAAAAATTTTCTGTACCCCTCAAAACGGAGGAAATGACGGATTTACCCTCGAAAGTAAAATCTTGTGATTTTACCCTCCTAAATTTCAAATCCCTTCTGCATTTACCACTTTGGATTTTTTATAATATAAAAATATATTTAAATAATATAGCTTTTATTTTGTGACCATTTTTCCCTCATGTGATTCAGACCCAGTCATCGATTTGCTTCTCTTCAACTCGTCTCTCTCTCGCCGACTGTAGGTCTCTTCGACTCGTTGCTTCTCTCTCTTTTCAGTGCATCGATCTTCAATCCAGACGAACCAATAACAATCGATGCTAATTCTTTCTTCTATCCCGCGCACGCACAAACCAGGAGAAAGATAGACCCTAAAATTCACTTCTTCTCTGGCAGAGCTCATCAAATTGAACCCAGTTGCAAACCAAGATCGAGTTTGCATTTTCTTCATTTCGCACCACCTCCTTCTCCGCCCAGGTTCGTATTTTTCTTTGGGTTTCTTTTCAAATCGTAGTGCTATGATTCCATGGTCACTAGCTGAATCGTGGTCTGACTCCATGAGTTTTCTTTGAGTTTTGGTTTTCTTTTCAAATCGCAGAGGGAAAGTGATTTTAACATGAAAGCTGTACTGGTATATTGATTTCGTCTCTGATTTTGCACTTGTACAGTTGCTTCATGTAGAATTATCAGTAATATGGGATAATTTACCAGTGGGTTAGGTTCTATGCACAGAAAAGCTGTTAAGCGTGTATTATACATTAAAGATCCCATGTTTTAAAGTATGTCACGTAACTTAGGATTAAGGAGAGTTAATCACGTGATTAGTAGGTTTACTGGTATAAAATTCAATTTCCAAACTTGGGCTGCTTACTGTTATAAAATTCAAACCTGTTATGCAAACATTTTAGGCAATATTGTGAACTTCCTTCATTCAATTAAATTGTTATACAAACAAGTCCCTGATCCAACTAGCTTTTGTAAATTTATATGCTTACTGTTCTAGAAAAGCAATAGGCGATATAAACAAGTCCATGATCCATTTGCTTACTATTTTCAATAATAATTTAATAAATTTTCTTTTCTTTTCTATTCTTTGAAACATGTAGATATAAGGGGCAGTAAGGGACCACTTGGGTGTTGATGGGTTAAATTGGTCCAGTCACTGGTACAGGGTTTATGGGTATTAGAGAAGCAAGGGGAGCAACTGCTGATGACTCAGTTTATCTAACCGTACCGGACTCAATGATGTTGAAGACATGCTAGATTTGGGATTATTTATATGTTATTTCTGTTTTGTTTGCTTAAGCATGAGTTTATAGTTTATTTATTTGCTTTAGCATGTTCTGTTATTCCAACTTCTTTCCAGTTTTTTACTTTTGGTACAATGGATTATTAGATTGTTTGTGCGTGTGAATTGATGTATTCCTTATGAAATGATTCATTTGTGTTCCCTTAATTACTCTATCTATATAAATCTCGCATAATTAGTACCATTTTTATCTATTTGAATCTTTCATACAATGGCAAGACATAATTGAGCCAAACATATAATACTTAAGCAACAAAATTTGTATATACATTTATCATATTTTCATTTACACATACTTTAACTTTCAAGTTGATTACATATGAAGCCGCAAACCTTTTAAACAGTTAAAACTCATTTCAATGCTAGTCCACTATACATCTCTAGTTTTACTTGATTACATATAGCTGGTATTAAACATATCATTTTGAACACATTATTTAGCAACAAACAAACTGAAATGAAATCAAATTACACACCTTAATATTCCCATAAGAAAATTGAACCAGATTTTTCTTACCTCAAAATCCAATTTGCTCACAAGGCTTTAATTCATGTTACCACGATTCTTACACATACCAAAAAATCTGAATTACCTAAATACAAATCTAAAGATAAATCTAACAAAATACCTTTATTCCAACCCAGCCCCTTCACTATAGTTTTCCCTTTGTTCCCACCGAGGTCGATCAGAGACCTTTGCGGAGTGAGACAGCCGCAGTGGAGGCGGAGGAGGTGGGTCTGAAGATTTCGTGCTTGCAAAGAAGCGAGATAGGAAGCGGAAGTCGAAGGTGGAAGCTGAGACTGAAGCGAGATGCTCGACTGGTGGATTTTCACAAATCGATCGATTGGTCCTGGACTCCTGGGAGGGGTAGAATGGTAACAAATTCATAGTTTTATTATTTTTTTATTAAATATATTATTAAAGAGAGAAAAGTGGCAATTAGAGAATGAGGTCTTGTTTTTTTGGTGGCAAAAAGAGAAGAATTTGATTTTTTTGGAGGGGGGGGGGCGCAAAACTACAATTTTCTTAATTTTGAGGGGTAAAAAAGAATTTTCCCTAAAAAGGAGGTAAGAATTGAATAATCTTAGTCTTGAGGTGGCAAGTTGATCACGCGTACATTGAGTCCGGTACGAGGACACTGACGCATCCAAGCGATTGCTCCATTTTTTTTCCACACTAAGCCTAAATCATGAGCAATAAAAAAAAAAGATTTAGAGTTCTATAAATCATATTCAGAGAGAGAGAGATTAGTGTATCGAAGAGACATGAATCACAGGTCGTCTCCTCTAATCGTTAATTTTTTGTTGATTCATTTAGATTTCTCACAATTTCCATAACAAATAAGAGCGGATCCAGCCGCAGCCAATAAGATATTTTTGGTACTTTCAATTTATTTCTCCTTCAATAATTGATCGGAGGTAAAACCTAGGTCAAATTAAACCTCAATCTAATCTAATGCAGTATAGCTTGAGGGTCGAATTCACAGGGACGGTTATTCTAAACTATAGACTTTAAGTAATTTAGTTCAATTGATCTAGGGGTAAACAAGTCAAAAAGTTGGTTAATTAATTAAAAATAATAAATTTAAACTAAAGAAATTAATTTAAAACTCTAAATAATCTCAAAATTACTCTAAAAATTAAGGTAAAGATCTAAACTCGAATTAAAGACTTAAACTAGGGTCAATTGATCGGGTTCCACTTACAGGCACTATCCTGGCGGGTCGACAGAGTTCCTGACGGGTCGACAGGATTTCTGGCGGGTCGCCAGAACAGTACGACAATTCAGTTTAATTAGTTTCTAAGTTCTCTAAGTTCAGGTTTTTGGCTTAAACTCTGGTCCAAATACTAACTCTCGTTCTTGATTTGGTATTACTAAGTTTTAACCTCTAAACCTCCCTAAAAACCTAAGTTTCAACTCTCGTTTCTTGGCTTAAGTTTTAGGGTTTGCTTATACTATTCGGTAGGATATCCTATATCTCTCGATCTTAGGAGGGAATAAACCTCTCGGCTAAGTTCCGGTTTCACCTTTTGGGTATACTAACTATCCTATGGTTTGAGAACACAAATTGTTTTGAGATTAGGGTTCTATTTGCTTATCTACGAGGTCAGGCCTAACCAAGTGAGCAAACTTTCAAATCAATTCAATTCAATTCACAATTTCAGCAAATAAACTTAGGGGACGTTTGGATGAGGTTGGAATAGGTGGGAATTGCAAATTCCCGGAATTTCTTATGCCAAATTTATTATAAACAATCTAAACTCTTCACAAAGTTACACACTTCCCAATAAATTTATGCCTAGAATTGGCTATTCTCCCAATTCCCAACCCATCCAAACGGCCCCTTAAGTAAAACAATACAACTTAGAAAAATTAGAAAACTAAATCAAACTTCATTAATCTACCAAGTCATGGTTCACTACAATTGCCCCTAAACTAAACTACTCACTAAAAGTCATACTAAATATAAAGATAATAGGTTTCAGCAAACTAAACATCAAAAGACAGAAAATAGAGAAAGTTTACAACAAGAAACAACAGCAAACAACTCTCAGCTTGTCTTCTGGCGGGTCGCCTGAATTCCTGGCGGGTCGACAGGAGGCAGCTGGGCGGAAATTCTGCTATCTTCTCTCGATTTCTCTCTCTCTAAACTGACTTGTTCTTTTCTGGAGCTTTTCATATGTTTAAATAGCTCTCAAAGGCGGTTCTCATAGGTGGAGATCATGTTTGGCTCGTCCAAGAATAGAGAAAGTGCTCTGCCAGAAATATCTCTCCAAATTAGGCAGGTCGGTTTATGTCTGGCGGGGTCGACAGGAATCCTGACGGGTCGCCAGAACAGGGGACTTGTCTGGTTTGACCCTGTTCCTTTGCTCCAGTCGTTTGGACCCTGATTTGCTCCGCTTGAACTCTGCCTTGGGCCCAATTTTGCTCCAAATCATCACTGAACCTGAAATTAGACAAGGGCAAATAGCAGTACCATATTTCTAACCTAAATTGCATAAAATCTAACTAAAACACAAACATTTAATTGAAATTAAGGCCTAAAAGGGTTGAATATTTCGATGTGAAACCCGCCTATCAAATCTCCCCAAACTTAAACTTGCTTGTCCCTAAGCAACAATTCAAACTTAGAAAGATAGTTTAGGACTTAATTGCAATTCAATGGTTGGTTTCCTAAGCTTATGAAGTGTCCTTAGCACAATTAACATCAAAACTTGAGCAATTTCAAAATTGAGCATGTCAAAACAATTTTTCAAAATCCAATTTCAACCAATTTTAGCCCAAGTGACCATGACTTTATACAAACAATTCTCAAAACAATTGACCCTCATTGATCATGACTTTCCCCGTTTTTCTTTAATCCCAATTGGTTTTCAAGTTCCTAAAATTTGCATTATCAATCAAGACACGGGATCACACCCTCCCATCACAAACGTTAGCCCAACAAATTCAATCAAGCAAGAGTTAAGACAATTCACCTTTACAATTTAAATTTAAAGATATATTTTGCTCCTGGGGCAAGGAGATTTTTCCCGAGGCGGAGAAGTCAGCCAGATAAAAGCGGATTTAACTTTAGAGGATTTTTCCTCTTTATTTCTTTCCTCTTTTTTTTATACCATGAAACTCTTTCTGTTTCTTACCCATGGTTTATGGAGTTCTTTTAATCCGCTAGTACCTATAGCTTCCTACAGTGTCCATGGCACTGCACCATTTTTAGTTCCCTTTTTTATTTTGTTTTTGGATTTTCTGATTTTTTTTATAACATTTAATTAAACTTAAAAACAATGTGACATTTCATTAACTCTTGCCATGATTTCTTTTGTTGAATCTCAATTTTGTGTTGCAAGAATCGATCTAAGGGCATTTCAGGTATTCAATTTTAATTTGCCTAATAAACCGAAATCTTTGAATTTCAATGCAAACTTTAAAATCTTAAAACTCAATTGAACTTAAAGAACTACGAGACAAGTCATGCTCAATGCTTTTCAATTGCTTTTAATCCTTAAGTGCATTAAGTTAGGTCAAATTCAAATCCAGATTTTCAAATTTCAATTTCAAGTCATACTCATTTCTTAATTTGCTCAAACTTCAATCCTAATTATTGCTAATTATCTCCTTAAACTATCTAAATGCAAATTATATGAATTAACCATGCAATATATACAAACCTACATGAAAACGCTCAAAACAAGTCCTCTGGCGACCCCGCCAGAATCCTGGCGGGTCCGCTTGAGTTTGTCCCGAGAGCAGTGCAAATAGGGGATCGATTCCTGGCGAGCCCGCCAGAAACCTGGCGGCTCCTCCTGAAATGGTCCCGAAAGTTAGCATTCCTACATGCTATGATGTAATTTCCTAGATACATGTGCATTTCCATCAAATTTTCAAATTCCCCTCCCCAAACTTGTTCAATTGCATCCAACAAACACAAATAAACAGAATTTAAAAGAGAAAAATAAAGAAAAGGTGAAGGAAACTCACCAAATGTCGCACCGAACCAATCGATCATCAAATCTCACTGAGGCGGTGGAGGCGGTGGCTGTCCATAGATCGGGAAGAACCAATCATACATCTCGTTCACCCGTCCACGAGCCACCTCATTCTCTCTTTAATGCTGGAGGAGGACGTTGATGTCACGCCTCGCCTCCGCTTGTTCCTTCTCTATTGCCTCGCACTTGTCGCTTATTCTCCTCCCTAGCTCGATCGATTCATTTGAGAGGCGAGCTAGGTTGTTCAAGCAAGCACAAAGAGATGCATAGCTGAACTCTTCTTGTGGCGGCGCATAGGAAGATGAACCACCCGCATCAAACTATCCTTGTGGCATGGCATAGGGCGGCATTTGGTACGGTGGCATCCCGTACTGGCCAAACGGCCGCGGCCCTTGCTCTTCTTCTTGCATAGGCTCTTGCGGTGGTGGTTGCATAGGAGCATCAGGTATGTCCGCTCCTTGGTCGGGTTCGGGTAGCAACCATGTGTGTCGGTCCCCAAATCTAAAATTGTCATGAAGTGGCAATGGCACGGGTTCTCTAACCTCATTCTTCCAAGCCCAAGGTCCATCATCCGGACCAACTAAGAACCCAATCTGCCTCAAGTACTTTGCATCCATGAGGGAAGGAGCAGTACACTCGGTCAGATCCTCAAGTCGTGCCAAAGGGATACCATTCATTTCAGCCAGATAGGTCACATACCCCCCAATGGTAACTTGTCCTTCTCCCTTTCTCCTCAACTTCGCAATCCCTTCCCAGTACTTCATCATCATTACTCCCAAATCAGCTTGGGGTAATTTGCTACACCATACAACATCCGTATCATCACCATAAATTCTTCCTTTCTAATCTTCGAAGAAGACTCTCCTCTTGCAAACAAGGTATTGCCAAGAGCTCTCTGTATCATCCGAATGACAGGATGCTGGATGAATTTTCCCTTTGGTTGCTCTCCCGCCTTACTCGTGTCTCCAGAAATCTGCCCCCAAAGATTGCTTGAGTATTTTCCCTTGTATACTCCGCCGGGCGTGAATCCCATGTACTCGCACAATTCCAGGGCATCAGTCTCATAATCGGTATCAAGGAGACGGTACCTCATCACAAACACCTCATCCTCTTCTTGCACGGTCAAAGAGGATAGAAACTCAATCGTGAGCCTCTTGTATGCGGGCCTCTTGATATCCCAGAACTTCCTCATAATCCCCCCTTTTTCAGTTATAGCAAGAAACGGTTCCAAAATTTCTATTTTCTCCAGAATGTCTAGGTCTACGGCTCGGGTGTTCTCAATCCTCTTGTTGCTGAAATATGCTATGGCATCGGCCATCTTCTGTGAGTCAGCAATGATCAGCCTGACCACATCCTCTTCTTCTTCCATATATTCGGATCCGGACTGAGAAGCGGAGCGGGTCGCGGATTGAGAGGTTTCGGAACTTGACGGTGAAGGGGTAGTATCATGGGTTCTCTTTCGAGAGGAACTAGCACCGGTCACAGCGGAGCGGAGGCGCTTTGCCATGCTACCGATGGTAGGGTTCTTGGCACGAGGCATGACTGAATAGGCCTAGGGTTTAGCTTTCAGGAAGGTTTCTGGCGGGTCGCCAGAAATTGGTTGGAAATGAGTATGGTTCGGGACTATTCCTGGCGGGTCGCCAAAAACTGGGTTGGTTTCGGTTTTTGCGGTTCTTCGAGAAATTTGTGGTACCGGAGGGTTTTCGAGAGTTGAACAAGTGAAAATTGAGAGTAGGAAAAGGGTTACCTTGGAAATCGAAGCGAAACGGCGAAGGTTCGAGAGAGAGAGACGGGTTGGTGGTGCCGCGACAAAATCCGAGAGAGAGGGTCGAAATTGACGGCGTAGACAAGCTCTCGGGGTGGAGACGATGCGAGAGATGGTCTCCGTTCGTCGAGAGGTGGTCGGAAGCGGCGGTTGCGCGGCGGCGGGTTGGCTTCGGCGGGTCCGATCGAGAGAGGAAGAGAGAGGGTCGGGTAGGAAGAGAATGGGGAGAGAGAGAGAGAGAGAGAGGTTTTTGTGGGTTGAGTCAGTTACTAAACGCGTAACGGGTCAAACGGGTCGCAACATGGGTCAGTTACTAAGGCTTTTGCCGACATGGGTCCTGGCGAGTAGCCAGAAACTGTCCCGACAGCCTTCATTTTCGCCCCTTCTTCTGGCGGGTCGCCTGGAATCGTCCTGACAGCCATGTTCTGGCCTTTTTCTCTGGCGGGTCGCCTGAAACTCTGGCGGGTCCGCCTGGATGCATTTTTCACCTAATTCAACCACAGAATAAACCATTTAAATCCTAATTTTTTTTGTATTTTTCGTATTTTCTAATTTTTTTTGTGTTTTGTCGATTTTTTTATCGCAAGTAAATAATTTGAAAGAGACTAAATCATAAAATTTTAAAATAAAACCCTTGGGTTGCCTCCCAAGAAGCGCTCGTTTAAGGTCTCGAGCTCAACCCCTCATATCTACGTCTCTTCGGGTCTCGGATCATCGAGTGATTTCGAGACCAATTCTTCCTTCTCTTCTCCTTGGACATAAAGCTTGAGGCGCTGCCCATTCACAGTGAAGTAACTCCCGTCATTTCCCCACAGCTCAACTGCTCCAAATGGATAGACTTTCTTCACTCAAAACGGTCCGGACCATCTTGATTTAAGCTTGCCTGGAAATAGCCTCAACCTTGAATTGAAAAGTAGGACCATGTTTCCCTCCTTGAGCACTCTTCGTTGGATATGTTTATCATGTCATTTCTTTGTTCGCTCCTTGTACAACCGAGCATTCTCATAGGCATCCAAACGGATCTCATCTAACTCATGCAAATCCAGAATTCGCTTCTCTCCTGCAGCTTGTGCATCCCAATTGATTGTCTTGACTGCCCAATAAGCCTTGTGCTCTAGTTCCACCGGTAAGTGACAAGCCTTTCCATAGATCAACTTGAAAGGACTCATTCCTATTGGAGTTTTGTAAGCATTCCGATATGCCCAAAGTGCTTCATCTAGTCTCAACGCCCAATCCTTCCTCATGCTACCCACCGTCTTTTGCAAAATATTCTTGATCTCTCTATTTGACACCTCAACTTGACCACTGATTTGTGGATGATAAGGTGTAGCAACCTTGTGAGTAACACCATATTTTCTCAAGAGATTATCAAACTGTCGATTTATGAAATGCTTTCCTCCATCGCTTATGACAACTCTTGGAATCCCAAATCGGGGAAAGATTACCTTATTGAAGAGCTTCTTTACCGTGGCTGAGTCGGCATGCTTACTTGGAATTGCTTCTACCCATTTGGACACGTAATCAACAACTATAAGGATGAATTCATACCCAAGGGATGGCGGAAATGGTCCCATGAAGTCCACTCCCCAAACATCAAATATCTCAACTTCAAGCACCGGATTTTGAGGCATTTATTGTCTTTGAGAAATGTTCCCCGCCCTTTGGCATTGATCACACTTGAGAACAAAGGCTCTTGCATCCTTGAAATCGATGGCCAATAGAAACCGGATTGAAGCACCTTCGAGGCGGTTTTGTCGGTGGAAGCATGTCCTCCATAAGAATATCTTCAACTTCCTCTAGGGGCACGCATCTTCGAAACATACCATCTACTCCTCTCTTCCACAAGAACGGGTCATCCCAATAGTAATACTTCGAATCGGCTCGGAATTTCTTGAATTGCTGGGACGAATATCCGTGAGACTTGATTCCGCTTGCCAGAAAATTCGCAAAGTCTGCATACCAAGGTACTCTGGCGGGTCCCTGGAGGTGGATTCGCCTGGCTGGTCTGTCTGGATGAATTCTGGCGGGTCGCCAGAAGTTGTGCCGAGAGCAGCTGCTCGCCTGGTAAATCATCGTTTATGGGCATCAATTGATCCTCCGTCTTCTCCACTTGAATCCTAGACAAATGATCTGCAACTAGATTCTCCGTGCCCTTCTTGTCTTTGATTTCTATGTCGAATTCTTGAAGTAAGAGCACCCATCGGATCAAGCGGGGTTTGGTGTCCTTTTTAGTCATGAGATACTTGATGGCAGCATGGTCGGTATAGACAATCACCTTTGATCCAACAAGATATGATCTGAATTTGTCCAATGCATATACTATGGAAAGCAACTCTTTTTTGGTGGTGGTATAGTTCACTTGAGCCGCATTTAATTGAACCTGAAATTAAACAAGGGCAAATAGCAGTACCATATTTCTAATCTAAATTGCATTAAATCTAACTAAAACACAAGCATTTAATTGAAATTAAGGCCTAAAAGGGTTGAATATTTCAATGTGAAACCCGCCTATCAAATCTCCCCAAACTTAAACTTGCTTGTCCCTAAGCAACAATTCAAACTTAGAAAGATAGTTTAGGACTTAATTGCAATTCAATGGTTGGTTTCCTAAGCTTATGAAGTGTCCTTAGCACAATTAACATCAAAACTTGAGCAATTTCAAAATTGAGCATATCAAAACAATTCTTCAAAATCCAATTTCAAACAATTTTAGTCCAAGTGACCATGACTTCACACAAACAATTCTCAAAACAATTTGACCATCATTAATCATGACTTTCCCCGTCTTTCTTTAATCCCAATTGGTTTTCAAGTTCCTAAAATTCGCATTATCAATCAAGACACGGGATCACACCCTCCCATCACAAATGTTAGCCCAACAAATTCAATCAAGCAAGAGTTAAGACAATTCACCTTTACAATTTAAACTTAAAGATACATTTTGCTCCTGGGCGAGGAGATTTTTCCCGAGGCGGAGAAGTCAGCCAAATAAAAGCGGATTTAACTTTAGAGGATTTTTCCTCTTTATTTCTTTTTTTTTTATATACCATGAATCTCTTTCTGTTTCTTACCCATGGTTTATGGAGTTCTTTTAATCCGCTAGTACCTATAGCTTCCTACAGTGTCCGTGGCACTGCACCACTTTTTAGTTCCCCTTTTTATTTTGATTTCGATTTTTCTGATTTTTTTTTATAACATTTAATTAAACTTAAAAACAATGTGACATTTCATTAACTCTTGCCATGACTTCTTTTGTTGAATCTCGATTTTGTGTTGCAAGAATCGATCTAAGGGCATTTCGGGTATTCAATTTTAAAAGTGGATGCCAAATAAACCGAAATCTAGAATTTCAATGCAAACTTTAAAATCTTAAAACTCAATTGAACTTAAAGAACTACGAGACAAGTCATGCTCAATGCTTTTCAATTGTTTTTAATCCTTGAGTGCATTAAGTTAGGTCAAATTCAAATCCAGATTTTCAAATTTCAATTTCAAGTCATACTCATTTCTCAATTTGCTCAAACTTCAATCCTAATCATTGCTAATTATCTCCTTAAACTATCTAAATGCAAATTATATGAATTAACCATGCATTATTTACAAATCTAAATGAAAAACGCTCAGGCCAAGTTTTCAGGCGACCCCGCCAGGATCCTGGCGGGTCCGCTTGAATCTGTCCCGAGTGAGCAAAAAGCTCGTAACTCGTGAGTTACTCGAACTCGACTCGAAAAAAACTCGATGGAAACTCGAGTTAGAAGAACTCGAGTTATAACAACTTGAGTTATGCCAACTCGTTAATTTTACGAGCCGAGTTTGAGTTAGGCCCAACTCGACTCGGCCCAACTCGAGTCAGATTATACATGCTGTAAAAAAATAAAATGTTATCATATTAATATAAAGTCTAACAATTTTATTGATTTGCAGTCCAATAACTCGCTCACTAACTCTAGTCCCCAAGTCACCAAACATTTTTCTCTCCCTTACACCCTCATGGCTGCTCCTCTTTTTCTATTTTCGAGCAAAATTCTAAGGCGACTAGCATCTCAACACCTTTTCACGAGTTCGTTGCCGAGTCACGAGTTGGCTCGAGTCAAAATGAGCCGAGTCCGAGTTAGCTCGAATAGCTCAGAACTGCTTTGCTATCGAGTCACGAGTTGGCTCGAGTTGTGACGAGTTCGAGTTCGAGTTCGAGTTGAGGCTAACTCGCTCGAACTCGGCTCGTATACAGCCCTACCCGAGAGTAATGCAAAAGGGAATTTATTCCTGGCGGGTCGCCAGGATTTCTGGCGGGTCGCCAGAATTGGTCCCGAGAGAGTACAATCCTACATGAAATGATGCAAATTCCTAGATACATGTGCATTTCCATCAAATTTCCAAATTCCCCTCCCCAAACTTGTTCAATTGCATCCAGCAAACACAAACAAACAGAATTTAAAAGAGAAAAATAAAAGAAAAGTGAAGGAAACTCACAAATTGTCGTGCTGACCTTCCGGTCATCAAATCTCACTGAGGCGGTGGAGGTGGCGGCTGTCCATAGATCGGGAAGAACCAATCATACATCTCGTTCACCCGTCCACGAGCCACCTCATTCTCTCTTTCGTGCTGGAGGAGGAGGTTGATGTCTCGCCTTGCCTCCGCTTGTTCCCTCTCGATTGCATCGCACTTGTCACTTATCCTTCTTCCTAGCTCGATCGATTCATTCGAGAGGCGAGCTAAGTTGTTCAAACTAGCACAAAGAGATGCATAGTTGAACTCTTCTTGTGGCGGTGCATAGGAAGATGAACCACCCGCATCAAACTCTCCTTGTGGCATGGCATAGGGCGGCATTTGGTACGGTGGCATCCCGTACTGGCCAAACGGCTGCGGCCCTTGCTCTTCTTCTTTCTCATGCTCTTGCGGTGGTGGTTGCATAGGAGCATCAGGTATGTCCGCTCCTTCGTTGGGCTCGGGTAGTAGCCATGTGTATCGGTCCCCAAACCTAAAATCGTCATTGAGTGGCAAGGGCACGGGTTCTCTAACTTCATTTTTCCACGCCCACGGTCCATCATCCGGGCCAACTAGGAACCCAATCTGCCTCAAGTACTTTGCATCCATTAGAGAAGGAGCAGTACACTCGGTCAGATCCTCAAGACGTGCCAAAGGGATACCATTCATCTCAGCAAGATAGGTCACATACCCTCCAATGGTAACTTGTCCTTCTCCATTCTTTCTCAATTTCGCAATCCCTTCCCAGTACTTCATCATCATCACTCCCAAATCCAGCTTGGGGTAATTTGCAACTCCATACAGCATCCGTGTCAATACCATGAATTCTTCCTTCCTAATCTTTGAAGAAGACTCTCCTCTTGCAAACAAAGTGTTGCTAAGGGCCCTCTGCATTATCCGAATGACAGGATGCTGGATGAACTTTCCTTTTGGTTGCTCTCCCGCCTTGCCCGTGTCTCCAGAAATAAGGGCGCTCGTTTAAGGTCTCGAGCTCAACCCCTCATATCTACGTCTTTTCGGGTCTCGGATCAACGAGTGATTTCGAGACCAATTCTTCATTCTCTTGTCCTTGGATGTAAAGCTTGAGGCGCTGCCCATTCACAGTGAAATAGCTCCCATCATTTCCCCATAGCTCAACTGCTCCATATGGATAGACTTTTTTCACTCGAAACGGTCCAGACCATCTTGATTTAAGCTTGCCTGGAAATAGCCTCAACCTTGAATTGAAAAGTAGGACCATGTTTCCCTCCTTGAGCACTCTCCGTTGGATATGTTTATCATGCCACTTCTTCGTTCGCTCTTTGTACAACCGAGCATTCTCATAGGCATCCAAACGGATCTCATCTAACTCGTGCAAATCCAGAATTTCCTTCTCTCCTGCAGCTTGGGCATCCCAATTGATTGTCTTGACTGCCCAATAAGCCTTGTGCTCTAGTTCCACCGGTAAGTGACAAGCCTTTCCATAGATCAACTTGAAAGGACTCATTCCTATTGGAGTTTTGTAGGCAGTTCGATATGCCCAAAGTGCTTCATCTAGCTTCAACGCCCAATCCTTCCTCGTGCTACCCACCGTCTTTTGCAAAATATTCTTGATCTCTCTATTTGACACCTCAACTTGACCACTGGTTTGTGGATGATAAGGTGTAGCAACTTTGTGAGTAACACCATATTTTCTCAAGAGATTATCAAACTGTCGATTTATGAAATGCTTTCCTCCATCGCTTATGACAACCCTTGGAATCCCAAATCGGGGAAAGATCACCTTATTGAAGAGCTTCTTCACCGTAGCTGAATCGGCATGCTTGCTTGGAATTGCTTCTACCTACTTGGACACATAATCAACGGCTACAAGAATGAATTCATACCCAAGGGATGGTGGAAATGGTCCCATGAAGTCCACTCCCCAAACATCAAATATCTCAACTTCAAGCACCGGATTTTGAGGCATTTGTTGTCTTTGAGAAATGTTCCCCGCCCTTTGGCATTGATCACACTTGAGAACAAAGGCTCTTGCATCCTTGAAAATCGATGGCCAATAGAAACCGGACTGAAGTACCTTCGAGGCGGTTTTATCGGTGGAAGCATCTCCTCCATAAGCTGACGAATGGCACTGGTAAAGAATATCTTCAACTTCCTCTAGGGGCACGCATCTTCGAAACATACCATCTACTCCTCTCTTCCACAAGAACGGGTCATCCCAATAGTAATACTTTGAATCGGCTCGGAACTTCTTGAATTGCTGGGATGAATACCCATGAGGCTTGATTCCGCTCGCCAGAAAATTCGCAAAATCTGCATACCAAGGTACTCTTGCGGGTCCGCCTGGAGGTGAATGCGCCTGGCTGGTCTGTCAGGATGAATCCTGGCGGGTCGCCAGGATTCCTGGCGGGTCGCCAGAAATTCTGCCGATAGCAGCTGCTCGCCTGGTAAATCATCGTTTATGGGAATCAATTGGTCCTCTGTCTTCTCCACTTGAATCCTGGACAAATGATCTGCAACTAGATTCTCTGTGCCCTTCTTGTCTTTGATTTCTATGTCGAATTCTTGAAGTAAGAGCACCCATCGGATCAAGCGGGGTTTGGTGTCCTTCTTAGTCATGAGATACTTGATGGCAGCATGGTCGGTATAGACAATCACCTTCGATCCAACAAGAGTTGATCAACAAATGGAAGGGGAAAATGGTCTTTTCTCGTGGCGGTGTTGAGCTTTCGATAATCAATGCACATTCTCCAACCCGTGACCACTCGAGTTTGGATTAACTCATTCTTGTCGTTCTTCACCACCGTAGTACCTCCCGTCTTAGGCACCACATGAACCGGACTAACCCACTTGGAGTCGGAAATCGGATAAATGATCCCGGATTCAAGTAGTTTGAGAACTTCTTTCTTCACCACCTCCTTCAAGGTTGGATTTAATCTTCTTTGATGCTCAATGGTTGGCTTGCAATCATCTTCCATGAGAATCCGGTGAGTACAAATGCTCGGATCTAGGCCTTTCAAATCATCAATCGAGTACCCAATAGCCTTACGATGGGATCGCAATTCCTTCAAAAGTTTCTCAATTTCTTCGCTGCTTAGATGCGCACTTACTATCACCGGATATGTCTCATCAGGCCCCAGGTATTGGTACTGTAGGTTGGAGGGCAAAGGCTTCAGATTCAACTTCGGTTGTTCAGGGCTGGCTTCAGATTCAACTTCCTCTTCAGCGCCTGGCTCTTCCTCCAAACTCGCCAAATAAGCATCCCATTCCTCCTGGTTGTCGATGGAGTAGGTGTAGGCCTTCGTTACCGCCGAATTGAACTCTTCTTGTACCATTTCATCAAGCATATCCACCATGCAACAAGTATCTACTTGGTTGGGCAGCTTCATTGCTTTCTCTACTTCGAATTCGGCTGTTTCGTCTCCTACCTTCACGAGCATCTTTCCATTCCTACAATTGATAAAAATACCAGCAGTTGCTAGAAATGGTCTACCAAGAATAATAGGTATCTCGGGGTCTTCTTCCATGTCTACAATTACAAAATAACACGTAACCACAATATCTCCAACTTGAAGTGGCACGTCTTCAACAATTCCCAAGGGCAAACGGGTCGATCGATCTGCAAGTTGCAATGTCATCCGAGTCGTTCTCAATTCCCCCACACCCAGCTTGTTGAAAATAGATTCGGGCATGAGACTCACGCTCGCTCCTAAGTCTAGCAAGGCTCGCTTGATGTTTGCCTCCCCAATCTTGCATGGAATCGTGAATCTCCCTGGATCTTTCAACTTCGGGGGAAGTTTCTTGGTTGATACGGATTTGCTCTCATGCGTTACAACAATGCAAACGTCCTCTAGCTTCTTCTTGTTTGTTAAAATATCTTTTAGGAACTTAGCATAGGAGGGCATTTTGGTCAACATGTCGGTGAAGGGTATGGAGATTTGGATTTGTGACATTATCTCCATGAACTTGTTGTATTCCTTCTCTTCGTTTGCCTTGGCGAGCCTTTGAGGATATGGAACTTCTGGGGCATAGCGGGTCTGAATCGGGGCTTCGGTCTTGCCTTTCTGAGCCTCAGAACCTTTTCTGGCGGGTCCGCCTGAATCCTGGCGGGTCGCCAGAAACTGTCCCGAGGGTTCTGTGTTCTGCACATTTTTCTGGCGGGTCGCCAGGATTTCTGGCGGGTCCGCCTGGATCAGTCCTGAGACCGATTCGTCTGGATTCTTGGGCCCATCGTACTCCGTTCCACTCCTTAGTCGATGTGTGACACTCTTGACCTCTCCGTTGGGGTTCACTTCAGGTTGGCTTGAAAACATCCCGGTCTTCGTTAAAGCTCCTTGACCTTGAGGGTTTGCCAATTTGCTTTGTTGAATGAGGAATTGCAAGGACTCGCGAACTTGCTTCATCTCATCAAAGACCGTATGATTCCACTCCGTTTGATCTGCCATGAACTTGTCCACCAAATTCCTATGTTGCTGATAGTAACTAACTTGATTGTTATTACCTGCAGCGTTGTTGTTAGGCTTGCTTTGTGGTGGTGGTTGAGCTTGCCCCGGATTCGCGCACCCGCTTGGATTGCCATAAGATAATCCAGGATGGTTTCTCTTGTCTCGGTACACGTAATTCTGGGGCGCGTAGGACGGAGGTGCCATGATTGCATTAACATCGGCTATGGGCTCGTCTCTTGATACCAAGTGACATGCCTTTGCTGTATGTCCTTCTTCCTCACAAAATTGACATTTCTGGACCGCCTCCACGGGTTTGGTCTTCATTTCCTTCATCAATGTGGTCAAGGCGTCCAGTTGAGCTTGCAAATGGGTTGATTTGTCCACTTCTATCATCCCTCCTTTGGAATTCTTCTCTCTCACCGACCAATTGGTTTGAGAGCTTGCCATGCTTTCGATAAGCGCCTTTGCATCCCTACACCCTAGGTCGAGAAGAGACCCACCTTCAGTTGAATTAACACTTTGACGAGTTTGATGGTTCAAACCGTCATAGAAACTACAAATTAGTCTATCCTGGCCTATATCATGATGAGGACACATTCTCAACAAATCTTTAAAGCGTTCCCAAGCTTCAAACAAATTTTCATCACTTTCCTGTTTAAACCCAATTATCTCCCTCACGATCGATGTGGTTTTGATTCTAGGATAGAACCTTTCTAAGAAGGCCTTGGCTAAATCATCCCAACAAGTAAACGGGTTACTATTGAAACTATTCAACCAATCCTCCGCTTGGTCTCTAAGAGAAAAAGGGAAAAGAGTTAACCGGATTATATCGGGAGCGACTTTTTCGAGGTTGAGAGTGATGCAATTCCGTAGGAATCGCTGCAAATGCTTGTTCGCGTCTTCCGTTGGATTCCCACTAAATTGGTTCTGTTGGATAAGGGCTATAAGAGATGGGTTGAAGAACAGATCGCGAGTCCTTCGAGCTTGGGGAGGGTTGACTCCAAGTCGGACATTTGTTTGCGGTTGGGGCTCCGATCTCCTTCAAAGGTCGATTCTCCGCCGCAATCCTTGCCGCCTCCCTAGCGTCATCAAGGGCTCGTTGAAGCACAGCTGGATCTACCATCAACGGCCAGTCTCCTTCTGGACCAATAGGTGGGTTCCCGTTCAGGTCTGCCATTGGTTTCGCGTCGTCTGCGTCTTTCGAACCTTCCTCAGGATCTTTTCTGGCGGGTCCGCCTGAATCCTGGCGGGTCGCCTGGATTGGTCCTGTTGGTTGGTTCGTGAATCGAGCTGATGGATTTCGCCTTCCTCGTTGGTAAACCAGCAAGGGAGTCGAAATAGGTGATGAAGTCGAAGTTGTGGCCTCCTTGGCTTCTATTTGTTCTCCCGGAAAACGAACGGTTTGGGAAACAAACGAAGCGGAAGGTCGGGGTGTCTCGTCGCTCTTGGCTTGGCTTCTCGTAAAGTACTTGCACTCGCTTGCGAGTTGAGGTTGCTTAGACTTCTTCTTCCCGGCCAGCGTGTACTCCTACAAACAAGAAACAAGAGGAAAAGACAAAAGATCAATAAAACTTAATTACCTAAACTTAAATCTAGTCACCGTTCCCCGGCAACAGCGCCAAATTTGATCGGAGGTAAAACCTAGGTCAAATTAAACCTCAATCTAATCTAATGCAGTATAGCTTGAGGATCGAATCCACAGGGACGGTTATTCTAAACTTTAGACTTTAAGTAATTTAGTTTAATTAATCTAGGGGTAAACAAGTCAAAAAGTTGATTAATTAATTAAAAGGATTGAATTTAAACTAAAAGAATTAATTCTAAATTCTAATTAATGTCTAAATTACTCTAAATATTAAGGAAAAGATCTAAACTCGAATTAAGGACTTAAACTAGGGTCAATTGATCGGGTTCCACTTCCAGGCACTATCCTGGCGGGTCGACAGGAGGTAGCTGGGGGAGACTTCTGCTATCTTCTCTCGAATTCTCTCTCTCTAAACTGACTTCAAACTGACTTCTAACTGACTTCTCCTTTCTGGAGCTCTCCCTATGTTTAAATAACTCTCAAAGGCGGTTCCCATAGGTGGAGATCATGTCTGGTTCGTCCAAGAATAGAGAAAGTGCTCTGCCAGAAATATCTCTCCAAATTGGGCAGGTCGGTTTATGTTCTGGCGGGGTCGACAGGAATCCTGGCGGGTCGCCTGAATTCCTGGCGGGTCGCCTGAATTCCTGGCGGGTCGTCTGAAATCCTGGCGGGTCGCCAGAACAGGGGACTTGTCTGGTTTGACCCTGTTCCTTTGCTCCAGTCGCTTGGACCCTGATTTGCTCCGCTTGAACTCTGCCTTGGGCCCAATTTTGCTCCAAATCATCACTGAACCAGAAATTAAACAAGGGAAAATAGCAGTACCATATTTCTAATCTAAATTGCATTAAATCTAACTAAAACACAAGCATTTAATTGAAATTAAGGCCTAAATGTTAGAAAGTGTGTAATTTTCTATATTTTGCTAATTACCAATTAATTAACCAAGCAAATCACACACAAAAGGATCTAGTACACAAGCTATTCAAACACACGAGAAAAAGGGTTGGAAGTATACCTCTCTTGGTATCGCAACCAAGAGGCTCGTTCCAACGGTTTGGTGTCGGTGGCGTGCTCTCTAAGAACCTCCACGCCATGCGCCTCGAGTCCACTAAGGAGTTAACCACCTCCTCAAATCAATTATGCTAGTAATTGAGAGAAGTGTGTCTAATTCCAAAGCTTTCCCTCTTCAAGTTAATTCTCCAATTAATTTTGTGGAAAAGCTTGCTCAACACATGAGCTAGGTGGTGTGTGGAAGAGAGAAAAGAGGAATAGAAAATTCTGAAATTTTCTTTTCTTCCTTGTGAGGTGCGGCCAAAGAGAGAAGGAGAGAGAGAGGTGTGTGGAGGCTTGGGTTTGCTCCCAAAGAACACCCCTTTATATAGGCCACTCAACCTAGCTCTCATCCAAATTTTCATGGACAAAAATGCCCCTTGCCCTAGCCGCACCTACCTACCCCATATATGGGTTGGGCCTCAAGTTAAGTTGAGCCCAATACTCTTCCATTTAATTGCACCTTCCATTGGACATTAAATTAACCAATTAATTTAAAGCCCAATTAGCTCAAATAATTAAATGTGTTGATTATAATTAATTATTAACTATTTAATAATTAATATGGAATTAGTCAATGCATTAAATTATTTCTATATGATCTATTTGACTTAAATAATCATAACGGTCCATAACGGCATACGATTAATTAATCAACTTATCATATTTTGCAAAACCAATTGTTGCAAATAAATAATTAATGCACGTGTGGTTAAACACCTTATTATGTGTGACCCTTTGAGGATTTATGCTATGTTGGCCATGGAATTAAATCGTTATTTAATTCCAATAATCATAAGCGGTATCTAGCAACACGTTATGACTCCCAATTCGCATAAATAGTGTACTGCTACAATATTTCAATCCTGCATAAGAGAATAATTAGTTTCTCTATTTTGATTCTTATGTCACACGATATCATCGTATAATCCAAGATAGGAATGTGCCATTCTTGCAGATTATACGTTTCTTGATCTAGAGATAATTGTATAAAGTTGCATGCAAACAATCTATCTCCATCAAGGAGCCCAAACAGATATCGTCACTCACTAAGTGAATTAATGAGGGACATACGGTTTTCTTGATGATTAACTTTTCCCCGCACAATTCAAGAGAACATAAATAAAGTCCGTATAGCAGCCCTTATCGGGAATCAGCGGTAGACAGTATTTATTGAACCTATCCTCATGTGGAAAAGATAAACATCTCAAACTTAGAACCAAAATCACAACGAAATAAACAATGACACATAACACAATCCATATGTTTATTTCGATGGGTCAAGTCCTGTGCTATGTTCCATAACATACACATATGCAACTAAGTTGGTAACTCTTTACCTATGATTAGTAGAACTTAATCATCACTTAACTTGCATACTAATCTTATATGATAATTAATGTTCCTTGTTAATTATCAAGATTATGGACCGTTTAGATTTATTATTGTCATTCTAAAGAATGATCAACAGAGATCTACAATTCAGATCCTCAACCTGAATGATCTGTCAATAATAAACCTAGGAACAGATGATAAAATCTCATCCAAAACATAAACTAATAATTAAGTCATTAAATTATTGACTTCTAGGACATAACTCTAACACTAAAAGGGTTGAATATTTCAATGTGAAACCCGCCTATCAAAAAGCATCAACACAATCATCGTCAAAGTCAAATTCAACATCCTTCATAGTGAGATTAGTTAATGGTTTTGCAATTTTAGAGAAATCTTTAATGAATCGCCGGTAAAAACCGGCATGACCCAAGAAGTTTCGAATGTCTCTAACGCATGTTGGTTGCCTCAATTTCTCAATGACTTCCACTTTCGCTTTGTCAACCGAGATCCCTTGAGACGAAATCACGTGGCCAAGTACCACCCCCTCGCGAACCATGAAGTGACATTTCTCCCAATTCAACACTAGATTCACCTTTTCACACCGCTTCAACACCTTAACCAAGTTGGCTAAGCAATGATCGAAGGTTGTACCATAGACTGAAAAATCATCCATCAAAACTTCCATGTCTTTTTCGATGAAATCGGAGAATATCTCCATCATAGCCCTTTGGAAAGTGGCTGGGCGTTACACAACCCAAATGGCATTCTTCGGTAGGCATAGGTACCATATGGGCATGTAAAGGTTGTCTTCTCTTGGTCGCTTGGATGAATGGGGATTTGGAAGAATCCGGAATACCCATCCAAATAGCAGAAATAGGAATGATTGGCTAGTCTCTCCAAGAGTTGATCAACAAATGGAAGGGAAAAATAGTCTTTTCTCGTGGTGGTGTTGAGCTTTCGATAATCAATGCACATCCTCCAACCCGTGACCACTCGAGTTTGGATTAACTCATTCTTGTCGTTCTTCACCACCGTAGTACCTCCCTTCTTAGGCACCACATGAACCGGACTAATCCACTTGGAATCGGAAATCGGATAAATGATCCCGGCTTCAAGTAGCTTGAGAACTTCCTTCTTCACCACCTCTTTCAAGGTTGGATTTAATCTTCTTTGATGCTCAATGGTAGGCTTGCAATCATCTTCCATGAGAATCCGGTGAGTACAAATGCTCGGATCTAGGCCTTTCAAATCATCAATTGTGTAACCAATAGCCTTACGATGGGATCGCAATTTCTTCAAAAGTTTCTCAATTTCTTCGTTGCTTAGATGTGCACTTACTATCACTGGATATGTCTTATCAGGCCCCAGGTATTGGTACTGGAGGTTGGAGGGCAAAGGCTTCAGATTCAACTTCGGTTGATCAGGGCTGGCTTCCTGGCGGGTCGCCAGAAACTGTCCTGAGAGCGTCTACTTCCTCTTCAGCGTCTGGTTCCTCCTCCAAACTCGCCACATAAGCATCCCATTCCTCCTGGTTGTCGATGGAGTAGGTGTAGGCTTTCGCCACCGCCGAATTGAACTCTTCTTGTACCATTTCATCAAGCATATCCACCATGCAACAAGTATCTACTTGGTTGGGCAGCTTCAATGCTTTTTCAACTTCAAATTCGGCTGTTTCGTCTCCTACCTTCACGAGCATCTTTCCATTCCTACAATTGATAAAAATACCAGCAGTTGCTAGAAATGGTCTACCAAGAATAATAGGTATCTCGGGGTCTTCTTCCATGTCTACAATTACAAAATCACACGGAACCACAATATCTCCAACTTGAAGTGGCACGTCTTCAACAATTCCCAAGGGCAAACGGGTTGATCGATCTGCAAGTTGCAATGTCATCCGAGTCATCCTCAATTCTCCCACTCCCAGTTTATTGAAAATAGATTCGGGCATGAGACTCACGCTCGCTCCTAAGTCTAGCAAGGCTCGCTTGATGTTTGCCTCCCCAATCTTGCACGGAATCGTGAATCTCCCTGGACCCTTCAACTTCGGGGGAAGCTTCTTGGTTGATACGGATTTGCTCTCATGCGTTACAGCAATGCAAACGTCCTCTAGCTTCTTCTTATTTGTCAAAATGTCTTTTAGAAACTTAGCATAGGAGGGCATTTTGGTCAACATGTCGGTGAAGGGTATGGAGATTTGGATTTGTTTCATTATCTCCATGAACTTGCTGTACTCCTTCTCTTCCTTTGCCTTGGCTAGCCTTTGAGGAAATGGAACTTTTGGCGCATAACAGGTCTGAATCTGAGCCTTAGTCTTGTCTTTCTGAGCTTCAGGATCTTTTCTGGCGGGGTCGCCAGGATCCTGGCGGGTCCGCCTGGATCAGTCCTGAGACCGGTTCGTCTGGATTTTTGGGCCCAACATACTCCGTTCCACTCCTTAATCGATGTGTGACACTCTTGACTTCTCCGTTGGGGTTCACTTCAGGTTGGCTTGGAAACATCCCGGTCTTTGTTAGAGCTCCTTGGTTTTGAGGGTTTGCCAATTTGCTTTGTTGAATGAGGAATTGCAAGGACTCACGAACTTGCTTCATCTCATAAAAAACTGAATGATTCCACTCCGTTTGGTCTGCCATGAACTTGTCCACCAAATTCCTATGTTGCTGATAGTAATTAACTTGATTGTTATTACCTACAGCGTTGTTGTTAGGCTTGTTTTGAGGTGGTGGTTGAGCTTGCCCCGAATTCGCGCACCCGCTTGGATTGCCATAAGATAGCCCAGGATGGTTTCTCTTATCTCGGTACACGTAATTCTGGGGCGCGTAGGGCGGAGGTGCCATGACTGCATGAACATCGGCTATGGGCTCGTCTCTTGCTACCAAGTGACATGCCTTTGCTGTATGTCCTTCTTCCTCACAAAATTGACATTTCTGGACCGCCTCCACGGGTTTGGTCTTCATTTCCTTCATCAATGTGGTCAAGGCGTCCAGTTGAGCTTGCAAATGGGTTGATTTGTCCACTTCTATCATCCCTCCTTTGGAATTCTTCTCTCTCACCGACCAATTGGTTTGAGAGCTTGCCATGCTTTCGATAAGCGCCTTTGCATCCCTACACCCTAGGTCGAGAAGAGACCCACCTGCAGTTGAGTTAACACTTTGACGAGTTTGATGGTTCAAACCGTCATAGAAACTACAAATTAGTCTATCCTGGCCTATATCATGATGAGGACACATTCTCAACAAATCTTTAAAGCGTTCCCAAGCTTCAAACAAATTTTCATCACTTTCCTGTTTAAACCCAATTATCTCCTTCACAATCGATGTGGTTTTGATTCTAGGGTAGAACCTTTCCAAGAAGGCTTTGGCTAAATCATCCCAACAAGTAAAGGGGTTACTATTGAAACTATTCAAACAATCCTCTGCTTGGTCTCTAAGAGAAAAAGGGAAAAAGAGTTAACCGGATTATATCGGGAGCGACTTCTTCGAGGTTGAGAGTGATGCAATTCCGTAGAAATCGCTGCAAGTGCTTGTTCGCGTCTTCCATCGGATTCCCACTAAATTGGTTCTGTTGGATGATGGCAATGAGACATGGGTTGAAGAATAGATCGCGAGTCCTTCGAGCTTGGGGAGGGTTGACTCCAAGTCGGACATTGTTTGCGGTTGGGGCTCCGATCTCCTTCAAAGGTCGGTTCTCCGCCGCAATCCTTGCCGCCTCCCTAGCATCATCAAGGGCTCGTTGAAGCACAGCTGGATCTACCATCAACGGCCCGTCTCCTTCTGGACCAATAGGTGGGTTCCCGTTCAGGTCTGCCATTGGTTTCGCGTCGTCTGTGTCTTTCGAACCTTCCTCAAGATGGTTTCTGGCGGATCCGCCTGAATCCCGACAGGTCGCCTGGAATAGTCCTGGTCGTTGATTCGTGAGTTGAACTGATGGATTTCGCCTTCCTCGTTGGTAAACCAGCAAGGGAGTCGAAATAGGTGATGAAGTCGAAGTTGTGGCCTCCTTGGATTCTATTTGTTCTCCCGGAAAACGAACGGTTGGGGAAACAAATGAAGCGGAAGGTCGGGGTGTCTCGTCGCTCTTGGCTTGGCTCCTCGTAAAGTACTTGCACTCGCTTGCGGGTTGAGGTTGCTTAGGCTTCTTTTTCCCGGCCAGCGTGAACTCCTACCAACAAGAAACAAGAGGAAAAAAGACAAAAGATCAATTAAACTTAATTGCCTAAACTTAAATCTAGTCACCGTCCCCGGCAACGGCAAAAAATTTGATCGGAGGTAAAACCTAGGTCAAATTAAACCTCAATCTAATCTAATACAGTATAGCTTGAGGGTCGAATCCGCAGGGACGGTTATTCTAAACTATGGACTTTAAGTAATTTAGTTCAATTGATCTAGGGGTAAACAAGTCAAAAAGTTGGTTAATTAATTAAAAGTAATAAATTTAAACTAAAGAAATTAATTTAAAACTCTAAATTACTCTAAAAATTAAGGTAAAGATCTAAACTCGAATTAAGGACTTAAACTAGGGTCAATTGATCGGGTTCCACTTCCAGGCACTATCCTGGCGGGTCGACAGGATTCCTGACGGGTCGCCAGAACAGTACGACAATTCAGTTTAATTAGTTTCTAAGTTCTCTAAGTTCAGGTTTTTGGCTTAAACTCTGGTCCAAATACTAACTCTCGTTCTTGATTTGGTATTACTAAGTTTTAACCTCTAAACCTCCCTAAAAACCTAAGTTTCAACTCTCGTTTCTTGGCTTAAGTTTTAGGGTTTGCTTATACTATTCGGTAGGATATCCTAGATCTCTCGATCTTAGGAGGGAATAAACCTCTCGGCTAAGTTCCGGTTTCACCTTTTGGGTATACTAACTATCCTATGGTTTGAGAACACAAATTGTTTTGAGATTAGGGTTCTATTTGCTTATCTACGAGGTCAGGCCTAACCAAGTGAGCAAACCTTCAAATCAATTCAATTCAATTCACAATTTCAGCAAATAAACTTAAGTAAAACAATACAACTTAGAAAAATTAGAAAACTAAATCAAACTTCAATAATCTACCAAGTCATGGTTCCCTACAATTGCCCCTAAACTAAACTACTCACTAAAAGTCATACTAAACATAAAGATAATAGGTTTCAGCAAACTAAACATCAAAAGACAGAAAATAGAGAAAGTTTACAACAAGAAACAACAGCAAACAACTCTCAGCTTGTCTTCTGGCGGGTCGCCTGAATTCCTGGCGGGTCGACAGGAGGCAGCTGGGCGGAAATTCTGCTATCTTCTCTCGATTTCTCTCTCTCTAAACTGACTTGTTCTTTTCTGGAGCTTTTCCTATGTTTAAATAGCTCTCAAAGGCGGTTCCCATAGGTGGAGATCATATTTGGCTCGTCCAAGAATAGAGAAAGTGCTCTGCCAGAAATATCTCTCCAAATTGGGCAGGTCGGTTTATGTCTGGCGGGGTCGACAGGAATCCTGGCGGGTCACCTGAATTCCTGGCGGGTCGACAGAAATCCTGGCGGGTCGCCAAAACAGGGGACTTGTCTGGTTTGACCCTGTTCCAGTGTTCCTTTGCTCCAGTCGCTTGGACCCTGATTTGCTCCGCTTGAACTCTGCCTTGGGCCCAATTTTGCTCCAAATCATCACTGAACCTGAAATTAGACAAGGGCAAATAGCAGTACCATATTTCTAACCTAAATTGCATAAAATCTAACTAAAACACAAACATTTAATTGAAATTAAGGCCTAAAAGGGTTGAATATTTCGATGTGAAACCCGCCTATCAATAATTTAGCACTATTATTATATTATATAATATATAATATATTTGAACTTTATTGGCCTGGCCACCATATAATTAATTTGAACACACATATTTTATACGAGTCTTCTTTCAACTACAAAAATTATATCTTTTCTTTTCATTAATTAATGCCCTTACATTAATTAAGATAATTAAATGACTTCAATGGGTATTGTGAAAATCAGAACGTGCTTTGTATGTTTCTTTTACATTTTTTTTTCAAAAAATTTTTTGCCAAACGAAAAAAAAAATTAAATGTAGAAATACTAATTTAATTGTAACTAATGCAAACAGTCATGCATTCAGATATTTTAACATCTTCGACTATATTCAGAAAACCTAATCTATTGTATAGCACTTGCATTTTACTTAATGAAATTAATTAAAAAAATTAATTGCAATTTCACCGTGGGAATTGCTTTCCATCATTCCATCATTCCCAAATCTTCATTAATTATCTAACATGTCTTCATTAATAAGAAACTCCAGAATCATTCCTTTTCTTTAGAATACAATTAATCCAATGTACTTCCCTCATTCCTTCACTGCTTTTTTTTTTAATTAAGTTTCATTTTCAAATATTAATAGAAAAGTTTTGAAAAAGTAACTAACTGCTCTGGATAAATAACTAAATGTTATGGAAAAATCACTAACTGTTCTAGTTAATGTTACTAACTGTTTTGAAAAAATAACTAACTGTTATGAAAAAATAACTAACTATTCTAGTTAATCTTACGAACTGCTGGAAAAATAACTAATTGTTCTGAAAAAAAATGTTAACTAAAAAGTTATTAAAATTCAGAGGATGACCTAAAAAATAGAAGGTAAGCGTGGGATGATGAGGATAATGTGATGAAGGGAGAAGCTTCATTAATGACATTCTAAAAAAATTCTTATCATCTTCATCATCCTCTTTCTTTTTTTAAAATGCAATTAATCTAATTATTAGAGGATGATGGGATTAGGGATGTCAAACGTGATAAAAAACCACGTAAATAATCTCTGCCGTTACCGTCCATATATAAAAGGTAAAAACCAACCATGCAACTTACCGTTTCGTTTATTAAACGAAACAAATTTCTATTCTATCAACCGTTCCACTTACCATTTTCTATTGAAATAACTAATTTCAGTGTTTTATTTATTGATAACGGTATAAACAACCGTGCCATATACCGTTTCGTTAAGAATACGGTACAATTTCTGATGTCATTTTTCGTTTTATTTCGATTAAACGAAACGGCATAATGATGAATGACGTACCGTTAATACCCCTAGATGGGACGATGAATTTAGAGGATCGTCCTTCTCGGCCAATTGAAACACGTACGTACCACAACTCCACAAGACATTAAACTATATTATAATGTTGAGTGAGTTTTTTGGGACACCAGTGACGTCATGAAGTGATCAGTGACAACGGAGTGTTAGATCCGTTTGATTGTAATTTTACACGTAGGATGTTGCCACATTTAATTTGTATATTTTTGTGTTGTCAGAAATGTAATGGGTCATATTCAGTTTAATTGCGACTCGGTTGTGGAGTTTCACGCGTTTACATTTGACTAGGGCGACATAGGATCACCGTGGGATGTTGTCGCGTTTAATTTGTATATTTTTGTGTTGTCAGGAATGTATCAGGCCACGTTTAGTTTAATTGGCGATTCAATTAGCTTCACGCGATGATATTTGACTTGGCAATATAAGATCATGTGTTTTCAATGTGCCGCCTTACTTATTTGATTATTTTTGTATGAGTTGGGTGTATGTGAATTAATGTAGAGTTGTAGACAAACAGTGTGTTTATATTGTTTAATGTGTATTTTTTTTCGTTTAAATAATAGAGATTTGATTTTATTTCTTCTCAGAGTTCTATAAATCGTCTTATTTTCTTGCTTCGTTTGTTTTTTGGGAGGGAGTGTGAGAGGGATTGTGTGAAAATTATTTTCGTTTAAAATTTTAGTACTTTGGCGTGGTTCGTTGAAAAGCTCTCCTCTTTTTCTCGCGATTATATGATCGAAATTGCTTAGGATCATTTTAAGATTCTATCATTCTGTCATTTTCACGCATACGCTGCAACTAATTCCTCTTCTCACGCGTACGCTGTCCCCCGCCCCTCCCCCTCCTTCCTCCCACGTACGTTGTCTCCCCTACCCCTTCTCCCTCCCACGTACGCTGTCCCCCCTCCCCATCTCCCTCCTTCCTCCCATGTACGCTGTCCTCTCCATCCCCCTCCTTCGTCCCACATACACCGTTCCTCCTCCCCCCACCCTTCCTCTCCCCCTCCTACACACTTCATAAATGTTGAAGTAAATATATTTAAATGTTGAAGGTAATATCGTAACTGTTGAAGTTAATATACATAATATTAACTTCAACAGTTACGATATAATATACATAATATTAACTTCAACAGTTAATATACATAATATTAACTTCAACAGTTACGATATTACCTTCAACATTTAAATATATTAACTTCAACATTTACGATATTAATTTCAACAGTTATCTATTTAATTTCAATAATTACGATATTAACTTCAATAATTATCTATTTAATTTTAACAATTACTATATTAACTTCAATATTATGCATAGTAATTTCAACAATTATGAAGTGTGAGGGAGGGGGGAGGGGTGGGGGGACAGACAGTGTACGCAGGAAGGAGGAAGAGGGGGGAGGGGTGGGGGGACGGACAGCGTACACAGGAAGGAGGAAGAGGGGGTGGGGAATAACATACGCAAGAGAAAGAGATGAGTGTTGAATTTTTAAAAAAAGAAAATGCATGAGAGGGACGGGATGATGGATATTACTTATCATTCCCGTTATATGATTGATAGGTATCTGTTTTGTTTGTAAGCCTACAGGCGTTACAATTTCCAAAAAAAAGGTATCTGTTTTGTTGGCACTTCTCACCGGGAATTGTATCCTCTGGATGGCCATCCAGTGGATGCTTTCGATTTTAATTGTCCGATTTAATCTCAATGGATATGGGTACCCCGTGCATAATAGACAGATTGATAAATTCGAAAAAATATAACCGTTGAAATTAAATCAGACGGCTCGGATTATAAAACGTCCACTGGAAAATACTTTTCTCTTAAAAGGTTGGTAGAGTGCTGACCTTCAATCTGAACCGTTAAATCTAATCTCAACGGTTAAGAAAGTCCCGTGTATGTAACCAGATTGATAGGTCCGAAAAATTTTAACCGTCGAAATTAGATCTAACGACTCGGATCAAATATTGGGACTCTACCAACCTAAAAAAGACGGTAGAGGATACGGACCCACTTTCCCCTTGGCACCGATGAGATGCGAAATTTATATAATGTTGCCGTTAGATGCAAACTTCCGTCAGTCGTCTTTTATCTCTATCGCCTCAAAACCCTATTTCTCTACTCGCCGAAGTCGCGCCGGAACACACACTCTCTGTCTCTATCCTCCTGTTCCTCCGCCAAGGTAAGTCTCGTTTTCTGTCCAATGTTAACAAAAGTTGGATTAAGCAAATTGCACACATGGTAGGGTTTTGGGTTTGGTTCTATGGTTGAGATTTGAGCCTATGCTGAGGTCGGGCTAGTAAAAGAGAGGATTTAGTTAGGTATCAAATGGGTTTTTCTGATCTGATAATTAGTCCAATGGATTGTGCTTATAATTTTTTTTTAACGGAAATCAGTGTCTGAGTCAGTCCACTTTATTGGGAAAAAGAAAAGAGCGACTACTTTAGAGATGAATTGCATAAGGGACTGTCATTTGAAGCTCATTTGTGCAATACTGATCTGCATTTCCTTTGATATTAATTTCCAATCACACCCATTTTCTAATTATACTGATCTATGAAAAACTCAAATCAATATTGTTCAATTTATCCTTACAGCATATGCTTCACTCGAGTGACTTTACGTTATTTTTTCGTTGTTTGATGTTTAGAGACTTAAATTAGTTATATAATATAACATAATGCTAATTTTAGTCTATTTTTCAGACTGGTACCTCATCTAGGGTATAAACCATACATAAGCAATCTCTGAGATTTATCGGAGCACAATTCTCCCTAATCGACAAGTGTTGATCTCATAAAATGGAGTCGTCAATCTCTTCCCTCTGTTGCTCTTCTGCCAACCCAGGCGTCTCTCCCGCAAGTTTTCGGCAATCTCAAAGCTTATCTATCAATAAAGCTGTTTTATCTCAGCCATCTTCCATGACACATTGCCGGATTTCCTGCCAAGCCACCGTGCCGACAGCTCCTATTGTTGCTGGTCCATCTCAAAACAAAGGTCTCTCTCTGTTCAATAATCCTTTGAAAAAACTTTATTCATATTCAGGATTTTTTTGCACAGTAAATTTCCCAGTTACTAACTCAACTGTTAAAAGTTTCAGCTAGACCGGGTCTGAAAGACTTTCTGCACATTAGTGATTTTGACAAGGACACAATCCTTGGCATACTCAAAAGAGCTGCTGAAGTAAAAGAATTGATAAAATCTGGAGATAGGTCCTTTCAGCCCTTCCAAGGAAAATCAATGGCCATGATTTTTGCAAAGCCATCAATGCGAACCCGGGTCTCATTTGAAACAGGTTTTTTCTTGCTTGGTGGCCATGCTATCTATTTGGGACCCGATGACATACAAATGGGAAAGAGGGAGGAGACAAGGGATGTGGCCAGGGTTTTGTCAGGATACAATGACATCATCATGGCTAGGGTTTTTGGTCATCAGGTGCGTTATGATGGTTTTGAAAGGTGCGATACTGGGACATAGCTGGTTGGTACATAAGTAATTGAATTGAAAGATGGCTGGTTCTCCAATAATTTCAATAAATTTTAGCTCATGGCGCTTGACAATACTATAGAAAATATTGCAAAAGGATTTGAAAGAATTTTTTGACTATGCATGGTACAATATGGAGAACTTGGTTTGAAATATTGAACTATTGGTGTTTTTTAGTTTGCTGCATGGATGATTTTTTTCTGATGATGTATTGCAGGATATTTTGGACTTGGCAAAATATGCTTCAGTGCCAGTAATAAACGGGCTGACTGATTATAACCATCCTTGTCAGATAATGGCCGATGCACTTACAATTATAGAATATGTTGGCCATATTGAAAATACCAAGGTTAGTAGTTTGATAATTCTTCCATTCCAGTGAAGCTTATTACATCTTTTGAGTTGTCAACTTACCTATTGACACTTCCATTCAAATTGTAACCTTGCATCTGGACCTTAGTGACCTCAAATTCCTGAATGGTCTTAAATACCCTAAGTCCCTAACCAATCCTATATCTTGTTTGGTAATGGTGTTTATCTGGTTAAAATTCTTTTCTTGATTTAATATGTCTCATACAAATTAGAGTTTGTGTCTGAGAATACGTGCAATAAAATTCAACCTTTGATTGCTGCATGTCCAGTGTTTATAGAATAGATCAATTGAATATCACTAAATAAATTCAATTCAACAAGACATGCACTACTGGTTACTTCCCTTTTGTTTTGGTTAAATTTCTGCTAATATTGTGATATATTAGGTGGTTTATGTGGGAGATGGAAATAATATAGTGCACTCGTGGCTCCTTCTAGCTTCGATATTACCATTCCACTTTGTATGTGCATGCCCAAGAGGCTTTGAGCCAGATGAGAAAACAGTAGAAAAGGCCAGGAGTGCTGGAATAAGCAAGATTGAGATAACAAATGACCCAAAAGAGGCAGTCAAAGGGGCAGATGTCGTGTACTCTGATGTGTGGGCCAGCATGGGCCAGAAGGATGAGGCTGAGTATAGGAAACAGCGCTTCCAGGGATTTCAGGTATTATCCTGAGTTCCTGACACAGGTGGATCTTGGCAATTTACATGTATTGTTCCAGAGTCAAAAGAAATTATACACCACTCCAATTTTATTAGAGTTGTTTTCATTTTTTAATGCGTGCATTTGGTAAAGTGCATTCGGATCATTTTTCATTTTTCACATGTACATAGCGTCTTTGCCTTTTTCTTATTGTTATTGAAAATTTTCAAAAGGTTCCTTATATTATCAATAACTTGCAACATGAACTATCATTATCAGCAATATCAAAGAAGGTTCATCATTTGTTCATTATACTAAAAATTGAATACCAGGAATTTTTAAACCTTCAATTGCTTAAATATGCACTTGAACTATTCTATTTTTAAATCAATGCAATAAATAAACTTCGTGATAAATTAATGTTATATCAGCATAGATAATATCTTTAGATAATTACATTCAACTGTCATTGTTTACGGAACCTTCCAAGCTAAATGAAATCTCTGATATCCAATTTGTAATCATCAAACATATTGCTCTTAATGATTCTGGAGGTAAAATAGTGTCTAACAGAACTTATTTTACATAAAATCATGTATTACTTGCTTATGTCATTGTTGAATTGTTTAAAGGTAAATGAAGCACTGATGGAAGTAGCAGGACCCCAAGCATTCTTCATGCATTGTTTACCTGCTGAGAGAGGTGTGGAGGTGACAGATGGTGTGATTGAGGCACCTAAATCTATTGTCTTCCCGCAAGCTGAAAACAGGATGCATGCACAAAATGCAATAATGCTTCACTTGCTTGGTGCATGAAGAGAGTGCCAGAAATATTATGCGGAGAATATTATTGGCATCATTTGTAGCATTTGTGGAGTGGATTGTTGTATTGTTCTTCTTAATTGGCTCTAAATATTCTATCTGCAATGTTCTTTTCACTTGCTTTTGAATGTTTGCATGCACAAATTGCACTGGGTACTTCAGTAGTTGCATCTGCAAGCAACATTTCATAACAAATTTGGGAATTGTGGCATGGCATCAGGCCATCAGCTATGGTATGCATTAGCTGAGAAGCTAAATGAAGTTCTCTTCCATGTTGTGCATAAGTTTTTTAACTTTCTTTTGCAAGAAAAGGGAAAACAAATGAGCTTTCCAACGTCTTTCTGAATATAGTACCTAACCATAAATTCAAATTCATAATGGCTCCGTTTGGATAGGTGTGGGAAGAAAGAAAGAAGGGAAGAAGTGAGAAGAAGCATTGGGAAGTGTGTAACTTTGTGAAGAGTTTGGATTGTTTATAATTTTTCTTCTTCTTCTTTCTTCCAACGATCCAAACGCACCCAATAGAATTCAATTGTAACATGCACACACATCAATCCTACCAAACGTACGTGTCCTGAACGCAAATAGCACAAGATTGTTATGCGTTGCAACTCCATATTGAACTTTATTTTAAATTTATTTATGCAACAAGACTATAAGAGGGACTCAAAGCAACAAAATAGCCACTAAATTGTATCACATTCACATACTAAACTTTAGAATTAGTATTATTTTCACCCGATGCGTGCATGCTATGTAGTTCCCTACTAGTTAGTATTAACTATGGTCTCATTTCAACTTCTTTCATTGTAGGTAGGCCTCTCGTCTCTACTCATCTTCAAGCACATCTCGATTAGATTGATCATGGAGGTCGTCTCTTCCCTAGTAAATTACTCTAGAACTTGGCCATCTAGGAACTCACCTAAGGAACCTTTTCTCAAGGCTTGAAGAAAGCGATTTGATATATTAATTGGTTAGCCCAAGTTGTTATATATGGGCTTCTTTCTAGTGACATTGTGACAAGTTCAGCAATAATAACTCCAAAAATTTCTTCGTAAGGTCTTCAAGCGCCTTTGTCATCGCCACAAAAAATCCAGGTAATGACTGGTTATAAACTTATAATTCACAAGCAGAAAGCAGTTGCTCAACTCGCCATTTTCGAGTCGATTTTGATTAAAATCAAAATTCGATTTGAATTCAAATCGAATCGTTTTCTAATTCCAATCACTTTTACAGCATTAATTATTAGTTTTTCAAATTCACTTACTTAATCAAATTTCGGTATGATTTTGTATTAATTTGAGTTGATTTAACTCAGATCAATTTTTTTTTTTAGAAATTTTAGGATTTGGGGTTACAAAGAAATTTGTTTGTGTTTTGAGAATCTTTCAAAAATTCTGGAAATTTCTTCAAAGATACATGAAGATTTTATTTTAAGTTTCAGATGATTCAATGATGAGAATAATAATTCTAGTAAATATTTTGAATGATTTTTTTGCATTCCAATTCAGTAGGTTTGGTACTATATTAAGTGCTAATTATCATTGTTGGCCTTTGTTATAATGGTTTTGCTTTGCATGCTCTACTGAAATTTTAGATTCATAATTGATAATTTGAACAAAATTTTCTCCTCGATAATAGATGAAAAATGTTACAAAGCATCATTCTTAGTTTGATCTTGATGAGGGCAGTGTTAGTGATGAGGAAAACTAATTAAAAAAATTAGTTTATATCTTTTTAGTGATGAGAAGCCTTTGGATTAAAATATAAAAATAGACAAATCAAACGATTCGAAATGAAAATGACGTGGTATCACTGCGAAGAGAAATAGAGAATGAATATTAATCCTCTTTCTAGATGTATAATTCTAAAATTTGGATGCACAAATGTACTAATTTAAAATTTGATGAAAAATATTTAAAGCTAAATTTGATGGATGTACATCTAATTTCGCTTTCGATGTACAGTGATGGTTGACACGTAAGTAATTATAATGTGTGGTGCATGATGCATTATTTCGCCTTCGTTTGCTTGAGGGCGGAACTATCACTAACCACAAATTAATCACTAGCGTTGACGTATAGATGAGGAAAGTATTTTGGTTTCAAATTGTTGGTTTGGACTTTAGAGTTATCTGTATTGACCGAGATTCCCTTTAGAGACTCCGTTTGGATGCGTTGAGAATAAGGTAGGAAGAAGGAAGAAAGGAAGAAATTTATTGGGAAGGGGTAAATTTATTGGAAAGTGTGTAACTTTTGTGAAGAGTTTGGATGGTTAGAAATAAATTTATTAGTAAAAAATAATTATTCTTTATTCCTTATTATGGAAAAAAACCATCCAAACGGAGCCAGAGTTATCTGTATTGACGTATAGGATGGTGGCACGTGCATCCTTTTGTCTGAATGCTCCATACATAGTAACATAGGATAAGGAACATTAAGCAATAAGGAGTTGAGCACTCGACAGTCGACACCTGGTTGAAAATGACCAATCGTGAACAGCTTTTTCCTAGCCCAAACGAAAAGCCCAAGTTTTCCATGGAAGCCCAAGCTATAAAACACTCACAAGTCACATCCAGCTGGAAATTGATTACCGCCGTCTGCAGTTTTGTCATTCCTATCATCGCAAAATATAAAGTGAACATATACAACAAACAAAGTGAACATATAGACGATCTAAGTGAACACATACAAACAAATAAGTTCAATGAAAATAAATTGAATATGCATGTAAACTTGTGGACAAGTAATGACAACACTTGTTTGTAAGTGTTCACTTAGATCGTCTATATGTTCACCTTAATTACTGTATATGTTCACTTTGTATTTAGCAATGGCTCGGATGATATATTTGCCGATGACACTTATAATTCTTGTCCAGTACTATCATATTCTATTCTTTTCCATAAAAAATAAAATAAAAATAGCACACGAATCTCGACTGTTCGTTGGAAATAATTCAAGTAATTATGATACCGGATACGGATGGATGAGACACGTCTAACGTCTTGGAGTTGATATAAATCAATGAGCAACAGTACGGCTGCAAAACGGTTGAAATAGTGACGAAATTAAAGTGTTTCGTCAACCGTTTCGTTTCGTTTGACGAAACAAATTTTTAATTTCGTCGAGACGAAATGATCGAATTTACGAAATTTTCGTGATTTACACATGAACAAAATCTTTTTATTATTTTGTTAACCGTTTCGTCTAACCAAACGAAATCGTTTTGTTGTTTCGTTAATCATTTTGTCCGGACGAAACAAACGGCTTCCGTTTGCAGCTCTAAGCAACAGCAACTGATTGCATAAACTAAGGATGATGGCTGCAAGCCTGCAACTGCACGTGTTCTCCAATTAGGGACGGATGGCATCAGTATCCAATCTTATCAAGTTTACCTACATGGAATTATGGAAAGAAGAAAAAGGATAATTGCACATGAAATTCAGTTTGTTGATCATATCATATCTTCTCCAGTCGTTGATCCATTACCCCGGAGCAAAACTGTGGTCTGTTCAATCTAATTTTACGCAAAAATAAGGATCGAGTCGTGTGTTATGAAAAAAATTATATTAATATAGTAATTTATAACGAAAATATCAACTATGCGAGGTCAATCTCCATATTATTTTAATATTATCTTGAGATTTTAATATTATTATTATTTTTTTTAAAATGCGTATGTAGTACAAGAAATATTATCTGTTATCTGTCCTCTATTATCTGTTACTGCATCGGCCCGTGACCACACTACCATAACTTAATTTTTTGACTGCAAAATTAAGCCCAAATCTCCATTCCTAATAAATTAGTTTCAGCATAAAATCCGGCCGTTCCAGCATCTTCAGATTCGTTCTAATATCGACAAGTATTGCTGTAAATCACCTCAAAACAGCAACAAATGTATAATTAAAAATCTCGATTTCTAACAAGAAATAACAAAAGTAGCTCATACTTTTAAACATCCATAATAAATCATTTTTCATCCTTTTTATACCATTATGACATTGCGAATAATGTGGATGCATCAATGCAGTGACACAAGTCAAAGCAAATAATGCACATAGTAATAGTATAATTATTTATGAAAGGGAAATTATATATATCATTAAAAAGGTTGCTAGCATTAACACACATGGGAGCATAAATTAGTTATAAAAATATAAATAATCAACATGCTCTTATCATGGATATCGCCATAACATAGACTTGCAATTAATTATTTTGACTTATAATTAATATAGGATCAACTTATTGAAAAGTATAATTTCAATGATCAACTTGATGCTTTTGAAAATTTTAAAACATCGATATAAAAAAAAGAGGGTTCAGATTTGTAAGAATCAAAATAGGAAAAAAAAAAGATTTTAAGGACAATTCAGTAAATTGACTAGAAAGTTTTTTAAAACAGAGTTTGTCCTAAATTCAACTAATGTTACTTTAAAAACACGAATAAGTTTAGAGGTGAAAACAAAAATATAAAGTAGAAGTATTAAATAATAGAATAAATGCTTTTCTCGTTTTACACATAGTAGCAGATTCGATCTCAATTATTGACTTATTGTAAGTGTCACCACTCTCCAACACATACGCTCTTATAAAAAATAGACAGGAACGTGCTCACTACAATTTCCCGTATAATTATCCGCTATATTTTAATATTCGTGTATCGTTTTGATTGATTAATTAAACATTTAAAATCTTCGTCCTCCGCGTGGCCTTCAATTTAATGCCAAATTGTGAAATTAAAGTAAAATTATAGACTGCGCCACAATAAACTCTTCAAGCCCTCCCTGGATTATAAAATTAGTGAAAATAAAAATCGAAAATATAAAACAACAAATTTAAGTGAGATTTATATATGAGTTATATCACCAACTAAAATGATATTGTTGTCCCTAATTTAAAGGCCTAGAGGGGGTGAATAGGCACAAAAACAAAGTTCTAAACCGGTATGGTCAAAATTTGGTTCAATTCAAACTTGTTCTAACAAAAACAAACAAAGCACAAGCAATTCACAATTCAAGAAAGGTAAAGAGAGAAGAGAAGAAGTGACACGCGATGTATTACGGAGTTCCGACCCGCTAGGAAGTGCTAGCCTTAGTCGTACGTCTCCGGGAGTTCCGCAACCTCGAAATGGGCGCGCTCCGTTCAATTCCACACGAACGGGACTACAAATTCGGACCAAATCACCTTGTTACAAACACTCTCAAGGTGGATTGGCCTAACTCAATTAAACAAGCTCAAACACTCAAAGGATTGAGGCTCTAACCAAATCACTCAACAAATCTAGCAATTAACACTAGTGGATTGGTTTTGCACACTCTAATCTCAATGATTTTGCTAAAATAATGCTCAAACACAAGAGAGAATAATGTCTAACTGGTTGGAGCTCAAAAGGGAGGAGTTTCAAAGGTTTCAAAAGTGTCTCAACAGTTCCAAGAGGCCCCATATATATAGAGGGCGCCAACAGCTCCAAAAACCAGTCAAAACAGACTCTGCCGTTATACAACGCTATATGGCGTTGTACAACGCAGAAATAGCCGTTGAAAAATCAAACGGTCACAGACAATAACGTTGTGAGTTGTCAGAGCGTTGTGTAACGTTGTATAGCGTTGCACAACGCCTCAGCAAAAATCCAAAGTAGAAGCTCGACAGTTCCGTTGGAACTTGTCAGAGCGTTGTGTAACGCTTGATAGCGTTGCACAACGAAGTCAAGAAAAGAAATAAGGCAGAACTGACAAACTCAAATAATGTTGTCAGAACGTCATACGACGCTGACTGGCGTCACACAACGGCGCCGTTGCACAACGCTATTCAGCGTTGCACTACGCGTCCAGAGCGACTGAGCAATGTCTGAGCGAAGTTTAGGGCGTTACACAATGCTACGATGCATGGAACATAGCAGCATGCATGCAGCATCGATGCAGATCGATGTCTGAGCAATGCAGAGTCGCCTGCTTCAGACTGCGTTGTACAACGCTGAATAGCGTTACACAACATAGGAGTGGAAATGTTGTGTAACGTTACTTAGTATTGCACAACGTTCTGACAAGGGGAAATAATGGATTTAACTGGTTTAAAAGCAAATGAACTAACGTTGCACAACGCTACTGAGCGTTGTGTAACACTGTTCCAACCTTGTCAGAGATTTTGCAATTTAAGATCGAATTAACTCTGTGTTGTGTAACGGCAACTGGCGTTGTATGACGCTGGACAGAAAAACTGAGCATTTTACCAGCAAATTGATTGAGATTAGTTTATAGTTTAATTAAACCTTAACTACTGATTCTAACTAGACCAAAACAATCTCTTGAAGCTCCAAACTAAGTGCCACACTTGCTTTAATCCATTCTTCAAAAAATCTAGCTATAAAGCACTAAGAAGAGATGTTAGTTTTAAGGGTTTCGGTGTTGTTTTGCAAATCGGCAAATCGAGAGAAAATGTTTAACCAACAGATATCATTTCTGAACAAATTTAAGTTTTTTTATATGGTCTTATTCTCATATATATAATTATCGATTAATATTTTGCGTCGTCAAAATTTGAATTCGAAAGTGTCCCCTTGTGAATTTGTTCTGTTTTTTTTTTAATGAACTTGTCTTTAACACCTAAATTATCAATCTCGATTTAAAAAGTAAGAATTTCGAGTTGTTTTAGCCCATCTATATACAAATATATTTATTTGAGTCATTTGACAATTGCGACAATTAACAAAAGTTTTATTTCAAAAAATTTATTCCATAGTACGGAAGTGGTCTATGTGCTGGAGGCAATTAAAAATATAGTTTAGTTACTAATTTTATATTGATAAAAGTAAACAAAAGTAAACTGTTAATTTTAAAAATACATAGTAAAAAATATCTTGCTATTTAATTTATAAAATTCAATACACAATATTTTTAAACTGCAGAGCCATCTATATTGTAAAATTAAACAGCCAAATGACTATTATGATTGCAAAATTACAATCATCTTGTCACCATAACCTATTTCAATATAAAATTTTATTTTTTTGGTTAAAATAAAAACCTTAAAATGGAACACACAGACCTCCGTTGTGTCAAAAGCCCATTCAATACCGTACGAAAATAACTTTGTGGGGTCACTGTATGTTGAATCACTATACATTATATCACACTGTAGGTGCCACAGAGAAACTAAACTCTGACAGTAATGCGTTCCATCTCGGGTTCTCTCCCCAGAATCGTTTTGTTTCTTCTTTTATCGAGATTGAAATCTGACTTTGTGTTTGTGTACTGCTGAGTAAACTCTCTTATCTCCGATCTTACCTTATATATATTCATTCATTCGGTGATTAAAATAAAGTGTCATTTTTCTTCCGAAAGATAAAGTGTCATTTTTCTTCCATTTCTTTCGGAGTGTGAATTAGTACTAGCCGAGGAGTCGCTTTCGCGTGTCCTAATTTATTGAGTGAAAGCCGAAATTAATTAATATAAAAATTTATACACAAAAAATTTTAATATACAGAATTATTTATTTATTTTTTTAATAAGAAGAAAGTTCCAACGCGTTTCAGAAGCGAGCATTCGAATTCCCCTCCGTACGCGTTTATAAAACGCGCTCCAGCCCTCCGAACGCGTTTTATAAACGCGTACGAGGGAGAGATAAGTTCGCCCCTTCAGTTACGCCTTTTGAGGAGCTGACACCTTCGTACGCGTTTATAAAACGCGTTCGGAGCCCTGGAGCGCGTTTTATAAACGCGTAGGAAGGTGGTAATTTTTCGAAAACCAGTTCTGACCGTTTTTTTTTGTTTCTTCGTCGCTTCAGTCAGTCCAGAGAAAGAGAAAAAGAAAAAAAGAGAGAAGAGAAGAGAAGGGAGAAGAGAAGGAAGAAGAGAGAAGAGAAGGGAGAAGAGAGAAGAGAAGGAAGAAGAGAAGAAGAGAAAGAAAGTTGCGGCCGGAGAAAGAGAGAAGAGAAGGGAGAAAAGAGGTTGCGGCCGTCGAAAGAGAAGAGGAGGCCGGAGGTGGTTGCCGTGCGAAGAGAAGAGGAGTTCGAAAGACAACGTACGCCGATATCGAGGTTTTGATTTCGCATTTACTGAAAATTATGGATATTATTGAAATTGTGGAAATTAGTGGATTATTATTGTGGATTATTATTGAAATTTGTATGGAAATTGTGGAAATTGTATGGATGATTATGGAAATTTTGGAAATTGTGGAAAATTGTTATGGAAATTATTGAAATTGTATGGATGATTATGGAAATTGTGCATTTACCTATTTGTACGGATTATTATGGAAATTGTGGAAATTGTGGAAATTTGTATGGAAATTTGTATGGAATTTGTATGGAAATTGGACATTTTAATAAAGTGAGTACACAATTTTAGTAACATAAATTGTATGGAATTATTGGAAATATTATTGGACATTTTAGTAAAATGTTCATGGAATTTTTACGGAATTTAGTGGAATTTGTATGGAAATTGTGTAGGAATTTATTATCAAATTACTGTAATTCGTATGCAAATTGAATGGAAATTAGTCGAAATTTTAGTAAATTGTATGGAATTAGTGGAAATTGTATGCAAAAGTAATTATTGTAAAAATGTCAATTATATAGAAAAAAATTTTGGTTTTGTTCGTTTTTTGTCCAATTAGCTAAAAAATTATTACATTAATTTTTGTTTTAAATTGTTGTTCTTATATTATTTGAATCAGATGAGTTCAGCAGAAGATGAGGCTGGTCCTTCTGGTGCTTCACCACCTCCCACCGAAGCACCCCCCACCGAAGCAGCCTCCACCCAGCGGCCAAAAAGACGTAGGCGTCGCGCAGCCCGTCCGAGCGCGCAAAATGTCATTCCACCTGTGCAACCGGCCAACGCAGAAAACCAACAGGTTTTGTTCGTTACGGATAACGACCATCTCGTTGGTTTGTCTTTTGAGGAGGTAATAAATTTTTTTATGTTAATTTATATTTTTTTGATTTAATAATTTAGATTTCTTAATAGACTTATAAATTGTATATTAAATGTTTATTATAATTTGTATTAAAAAATTAATCGAAAATGCTTATTATAAATTGTATTATAAATTGTATTTATTTTAAATGCTTGTAAATACTTAAAAATTGTATTAAAAATTGCAGCGTGAAAAACATTTGGAGTTGAGATCGCACAAGCGAACAATTAAGGTGGACGAACGGATTGAGGGAAGGCTGATCAAACTGGGGCTCAGTCACATTATGAAGGTGAAGCATGTCAACATCGACATGCCATTACTGAAGGCAATGGTGGAGTTTTGGCGTCCAGAGACGCATACTTTCCATTTTCCCGTTGGAGAGATGACCGTTACTCTACAGGTAATTTATTTAAACTTGATATTATTTTTTTTTTAATATAATTTTCGTATTAATTATCACAATTAATTCTAACATATAATTTTCGTATTAATTTTCACAATTAATTCTAACATTAATTTAAACTTTATATTTAAAATTCAAATTTGAATATTAATTTTCGTAATATTAAATGTTATATTTTCGTAATATTAACGTATTTTGTAATTGTTACCAGGATGTTGCCTTCTTATATGGTTTGCGCTCGACTGGCATTCCAGTTAGATCGAATATGAGAGGGCCCTGGGAGGAAAAGATTCGTGCAAATCTTTATCCTCATGAAGATTTGGGAGAGTGGCACCGAGAAAGGAGTAGCAGGGAGTAAGTGAAAAAAATACGAATGCAATATTGATTTTGCATATTCAATATATGCATTGCTTACTTGTATTGATTATTCTAAATTTGTACAATGCAGGGGCAATGTTGTTGTGGGCAACAACATCAAGTTGAAATGGTTGCGGCAAAATTGCGGGGTGGCGCCACCGGCAGATGCTCCTGGTGAGGAGTTAGACCGATATACGCGTGCAGTGGCTCTAGAGCTATTTGGGACGTTGATGTTTCCCGATATTTCTCAGAATTCCGTCCCAGCATACTTTTTAGAGCTCGTATCGGTATAATTTTCTTAACTTAAATAATTTTTTTTTTCTTTACGAAAATAGTAGAATTCAATTAGTAATTTTTTCAATGCGTTGTTTAATTTAAATGCAGGGCAATTTGAATGAAGTTCCGGACTTCAATTGGGGAGGTGCCACGCTTGCTTGTCTATATCGTGCTTTGGACCGTGCCTCCATGCGTTTCAAGGTTGTGACGGGACCTTGGATGCTACTATTGTTTTGGGCATGGTCATACCTCCCTGTTTGTCGCCCAGAGGTTGCTCCTATCGGTGGATTAGGACAGCCTGACCTAGATTCATGTGTGCCGTATGGCAGGTAATAACTTATAATAATTTTTCAATAATATTATGCAAATTACAACACATCAATCCTAACCTTCAAAATTTTCAGGAAATGGGGCGAAGCTCGGTCTTTCTCACGGAGCCAGCACCGCGGGGCAGTGGAGAACGCACGGGACTACCTAGCCGTGTTGAACGTTGAAGACGTCAACTGGTTTCCGTACGTACTCGACAGAGCTCTTATGCCACGGGTAGCACAGCAGGGTTCCATAGCGGAGCATGTTCGGTTGCCGCTCATTTTCTACCACATTGTTGCCTACTACTACCCCGACCGTTGTAGGCATCAGTTTGGGCTGTACCAGTTTACTCCTCCTCCACTACCTGTGGTACGTTTGCTATATTTTTCTGATTTATCATACGATCAACTTCAATTTAATTAGAGTAAAGAACTAACGTGTTTATTTTAACAGAGTTGGGACGTGACACACAACCTGCTGGGTTTCCAGCACGGTACCTATCGAGATCGTCCAGATTTTGCTACCATTTTTGCGAGTGCATATGCTGAGTGGACTGACGAGGCATTACAGACACGCCAGCTGGAGACTCGATCCTGGACTGATACTGATACGCTTCGGTACTTCCGATGGTTTTGGCGATACGGTGCCTCCGAGAGACCCACGCCACGAGAGGATGCCGAGGCACGTCTCCAGCGCACTCAGCAGCTGCCTCTTGCTCAGAGGCAGTACACAAACATGAGGTCCAGACTTCGCAATACGGTACATCTTAATTTTTTAAATATGGAATGTATGATTGGTAAATGGAATTGTGCAATATGTCATTATTCTCGTAAATTGCAGGGCAACTCTGCGCTGAAGAATGCACTTCATGCATTGGGACTGGTTGTGAAGAAGGGGTGCAGAAGGGTGGGAAAGGCAATTCTCGCCAACTGTCGTTCGCAGTTGCATGATGCTTCCATCCCTCTGAGGTAATTTTAAATAATTTAATTTTTTGATTGCGTTTTTTGCATTTTCAATTCAATAATTTAAAAATTACAGGTTGGAGGATTTGTTGGAGCAGCGAGGACTTCCAACAAATATTGAGGACATACCAGATTCTGGGGACGAGTCTTCTTCTGCACGTCCGACTGTACCCACAGACCTTCAGGCGGAGGATCTGATGCATGCGGTTAGTATTCGTTTATATGCAAGTTTCAATTTTAGATACTAATTTATTTATATTCACATTGTTTTTTTTAATATTATAGGATGGTCGACTGAATACCGGGCGATTAGATGATATTTTAGGACCACGCACGTTCTTTCCTACTCAGTTTCCATCCTCAGGTCCTACTCCATCCATGCATAGTGCATCAGCATCGACCTCGCAGTTTGCTGGCATTTCTCAGGATCCCATTGGCATTTTCCAGCCTCATGATCCTCCACCGTACTCCTTTGCACCATTTGGTATGCCTTCCTCTTTTCCTGCATTTACTGTTCCCCCATTTACTGTACCGTCAGTGCCTACGCCTTCTTCTATTCCATCATTTGGCACTCCGTCTGGTAGTATGGGAGGGACAGACTCGTTCAGCACATTGCTACGGACGGCCGGAGATGAGGAGGGTGATTATGTCCCTATAGCGACTCCTCAGGAGGCTGGGCAGCCTGTTGAGTTTGGGCCCATACAGCAGGAGGCTCAGCAGGACCAGCAGGAGGACCTCCAGGAGGAGGACGATGGGGATACAGAGTCCACTGACTCAGGAGACGTTACTGCGCCGGCTGGACGAGATAGGCGTGCGGTGAAGGTGATTGACAGATTTTCACCTTCGGGACCTAGGAGGAGGCGGCGGCATTAGTTATGATGATGGACTGATTTTATTGCTGATGATGACAGTTTTTTTTTATGGACTTGTGTATTACTGATGTTGATTTTATTTTTCGTTTATGGACTTGTGATTGACTTGTGTATTACTGATGTGGATTGACTATTTTTCGTTTATGACTTGTGATTGACTTGTGTATTGGATTGTTTATTATGACTTGTGATGATTGACTTGTGTATTATTATGACTTGAAAATTCGGAGTGCAAAGCACTACTTGAAACATAAACGTTTATGTATTGAAACGCCAATAAATGAAATACTCCAAACAACAACTTTTATCCATTAAACGTCAACACATTAAAACCACAACTTTTAGTGCAAAGCACTACAAAAAATAGAGGAAATAAAAGACAACCATAAAAATAAAACATTGCATTAACAATTCCAACTAAATTACATTAACAACCATAATAATAAAACACATAAATATTACAATGATATAAATATTTAGAGATTTTGACTATCTACATGTTGTAGAATTTCATCCCACCATGGTTGCTCATCTTCATCATTCGGTTGTTGTTGATTACTCGCACCAGTGTTGTCAGCGAACTGAGCGACTTCGTTCCAAAAAGCAGCATCATCTTCTTGTTGATTACTCGGAACACTGTTGTCAACGAATTGAGCGGCTTCGTTCCAAAAAGCCGCTTCGGTTTCTTCTTTTTCCATCTCTGCCATTCGGCTTGCCGCAATTTGTCGAAGTTCATCCCTCTTATTCATTTCTCTCAATTTTTGCTCTGATTTTTTGAGCCTTTTTTTCCTTGCCTCTTCTTCCCTAATTTTTTGTTTACGATCCATTTCTTCATTTCTTTCTTTAATAATCCTCTGCGTCTCTATGTCCCGAGCTCTTTGTTCATTCTCGTCGTGACGTTTGTGCTCATGGTAGTGGTCACGCAATATGTTTTCTTTGTAATTGAAAACTTGAGCACACCTTGTACAGGTCACTGTGTGGTCTCCATTAAAATTGTATATTTTCTCGTAAACAGTCCAGTGAGTTGGTTCAGACGAGAGGTAGGGTTTCGGTTGTTGTTGGGGGATGGGTTGAGGTTCTGTGTAATATTTTTTGTACCAGTCATATCGCCTTTGTCGGTTCAGATTCTTTTCGTGTTCCCGCCATCGCCGCTCCTGGTACTCCTTCTGTTCTCTTTCCGGCCCACCATTAATGTGCCATTGGTAGTGTATTTTTAACTCGAGCACGTCTCCCTCTTCAGTCGTGTCTTCATGGATGTTGTATTTCAAAATGCGATAACAAGAGCGACAAATTGCCTCGTATTCTCCGTTTTCTGGTTGATTTCTATTGGCAGGGTAATGGTAGAAAGTTGGCCAATACTCAATGCGGGTTGCTCTTCGATAGTCTGGAACATCATTATTTGAGTTAGAGCTATTTCCTTTGTCCATTGTACTGAAGGTTTTAACAAGAAGGAGGTAGTGGGTGTTTGTGCATTCTAATTCAACAATGACTGCTTTTATAAATAATTTCAGCAGTTCAAAAATGACATTGTAAAATCAAATCTTGTCATGTCTTTTGCAGTCTTTATCAGAGCATGCTTGTACTTTTTTTCCTAAAAATTAAATAATATACCTTCGAACGCGTTTATAAAACGCGCTCCAACCCACCCAACGCGTTTTATAAACGCGTACGAAGCTCTGACAAACGAGAGGAAAGTGGACAGCATCTCCCCTTCGTACGCGTTTATAAAACGCGTTGGGAGGGTTGGAGCGCGTTTTATAAACGCGTACGGAGGGGAATTCAAATACTCGCTTCTGAAACGCGTTCGAACTTTCTTCTTATTAAAAAAAAAATAAAATAATTCTGTATATTAAAATTTTTTGGGTCGAAATTTTTATATTAATTAATTTCTGGAGTGAAAGTGCTTTATTTGACTCTGATTTTGACAGATTGAGGTTCGTTTATTCCTCTTCTTTGCTCCTTTTTGCAATTTTATTTGTTCTTTTCTCCCTTTGTCTGAATTTCAGATTAAGTTTAGCTTCTCTCCTCATACAGCTGTGTCTTTCGTAAAATTCGAGTTTAGTTTCTCCAGCTTGCAAGCTATTTAGATTGAAGCAAAAGCGCGATCGAGATTAGAGGTGTGAGCGCAAGTATTGTTTAAAGCAAAATCTTTTGAATTTTCGATTTGGGTTCTCTTATTTTATTCAAATTTCAACTTAATTTACTAGTGCATGTACTCAGAATTCCTTTGATTTGAAGCTTGCATTGGTCCTGTTTGGTTTTATTTTTATTTCTTTCTTATTCATATGTCTTTTTCTGAAGTCTATAAAAATATTCTGTGTATGCCTTTTTTATTTATTTTTTTAAACAAAGTTGGTCCTTTTTTTAATTACTAGAATATACTCCGATTCTTTGCATTATGCACCTATAAACTGAATTTGGTTGGTTTTATTTTTGCTCCAGGTTTATTTCTTTCATTTGAGGTGAAGACAGACCAATTCATTAGGCGATGAGATATTTACCTCGAGCAGTTCGTCAAATTCGGTGCTTCTCTCATGTATACAGAGAAGTTTCGTTAAATGAATTAGTGGGAAATCAGAGAGATCCAATTAGAAGGAATTTCTCAAGCTATTTTGTGGAAAAGTACTTGCATTCTGCAAGAATTGAAGGGAGTTCAAAACCAAACTTGGTGTTTCTAAGGCATTTCTCTTCTCCTGTCATCACGGACTCAGATATAGGTTTGTAGAATTTCTAGTTGTAGCATGTGCTGTTGCATCAATTTGATTTGAACCCAAGTAGTACATTAGTATAATGCATGTTGCTAATTCATCTTATACACGGATAGTACCTGAGAGGATGTTAAGTCATTACTAGTGGGGTCTGCATCACCTCAGGTATCAGATTTAGGTGGGCAGCATTCGGACCATCCGATAGAAGCACTGATCGGCTTTAAGATTTCAGATGGTAGTCCAGATGCTGCCCATTTGAGCGAGATAATTGAGAGGATGTGAAGTCCTATAGCTGCTACCATATTTGGTGGAGCCTTGTTTCAGACATTTGATTGCTTTTTAATCCAACTTCACATGCTCATATTGAAATCTTACACAATACAGTGCTTGTTAAGAGGACACTCTTAATATATTTATTTTAGTCAAATTTTGCTATGATTATAGCAACACCTAATGGTGAGAAAGCTGGGCCATTTGTGGAGTATGAGAGGAGAATTGCATCAGGAGAACTTATTGAAGGTGATCATTTCCAGGTAAAATTTCTTACAACGGTTAGCTTATGAAATTATCATTTTGTGCCCTATCCAATAATCGATCTTGAATGACCAGTAATACCCATTGCATATATTTTTGATGCGAGAGGATATGCTCTTATACCCTGTAAAAAGTCGAATTGCAAAAAAAAAAAAAAAAAAAATAGAGGAAGTTTAATATGCACTATGATGCATCGTGGTATTTTTCATCCGTATTTTTTGAAAATTGACAAATCTAATTCAACCAACCTAATCTACATATTGAAAATCTCCTAGCAAACCAAATTTTATTACTATTTTTTTCGAAATTTTTTAAAACCTGCTGTTTTCGGAATGTTCTAAATAGTAGTTTGTTTAAAAAAATGTCCGGTTTTAAAAAAATCGAAAAATATATTAATAAAATTTTAGAAATAAATTTGGTTTTCTAGGAGATTTCAATATGTAGATTAGGTTGTTGAATTAGATTTGTCAATTTGCAAAAAGACCGACAGAAAGACTGCGATGCATAGAAAGGCCTATGCATCATAGTGCACAATAAACTACCTCAAAAAAATAATAATAAAAATAAAAAAATAAAATGTTCATATGAAATATAACATCACAGCTATTACTTTTTTCTTTGTTTAACCCCTATATTAGAATTTTTGTTGTACTTTGATGTTAATTATTTTTAGTCTTAATTAGACTTATTTTTGTATGATTTCCAGGTTGATACAATCCAACTGTTGCAGAGGCTCTATGATGAACTTATTGAAAAGGAAGATGAGTGTCAATTGGATCGTTACACTTCCTCTAAGAAAGCAGGGAGGTTAGTCTTTGCAATCTTGACCATTCTTTCTGCTAATTATTATTAATTACCTCAAGTTAGATAAAGATAAGGGGGAAAAAAAATAATAGACTGGTTGTTTTGCATATTTCTTTTGAAGCCATATTAAACTGGTACTGTTAGTGTGAGTATGCTGCTTTAATGATAATGTACTTTGAATTAACTCAATTTTCTTATTTATAAACAGGAGTAGGTGGTTGTGGTCCCGGCTCATACCTCAATCGACATACGCACCAGTAAAAGGGTTGTACCTGTATGGAGGTGTTGGAACAGGAAAGACCATGCTCATGGACTTGTTTTACGAGCAACTGTAAGAACACTTATTGTCACGACACTGCATGTTTAGCCAATTTCAGGGGTTTGTATTTCAAAATAAAATGAAATTCTCTATTATAGTGATTTATATGCTTTTTTATTTTATTATTTTTTGATATAGGCCATCAAATTGGAGGAAGAAAAGAATACATTTCCATGATTTTATGTTGAATGTTCATAGCCGTTTGCAGGTACAGTTATATAGCTTGTTAATATAATTTTGATCGAGGTAACGCAAAATGAGGTAGGTGTAATTTGGTCCTTCACTTGATTGAAGATTTGTTTGAGTTATTTGCAAAACTGAAGATATGTTGCTAGTTATTTGCAAGTATCTCGGATAATTTGCAAAGAGAATATGTGTTTTGAATTGACCAAGTATTTTTGTATTGTAGATGCATAAAGGTGTAGCTGATCCACTTGAAGTCGTGGCAGCTGAGATATCTGATGTGGCCATTGTATTATGTCTTGATGAATTTATGGTATGTAGCTTAAGTGGAATCATTTTAGTAGACAATTCATACATATTCTTCTCCGAGTTATTATTAGTTCCTTCTTTTTTAGCCTCCTGATGCTTTTCTAAATGTATATTAACAAAAAGAAAAAAAAATATTGTAGGTTTCGGATGTAGCTGATGCGTTGATACTAAATCGGCTTTTTAGGCATCTCTTCAGCAAGGGTGTTGTATGTGTGTATTTTGTTATAATTTCCAATTTTGTCCTTTGTTGTTACTTACTATGTTTTTTTTCTAATGTATCATATGCTAATTCTGAATATTTAACAACAGGTCCTTGTTTCGACATCAAACCGAGCTCCAGATAACCTGTATGAGGGTGGCTTACAAAGAGACCTTTTTCTACCTTTTATTGAAACCTTAAAGGTATACTATCAGATTTTATATCATACAAGTAGCTTTTGCTACTTTCTTTGTTTTTCTTACACTCTTTGAAAATTGAAATACAGGAAAGATGCGTAGTTCATGAAATCGGCTCGTCAGTTGACTACCGAAAGATGGGCTCAGTAAGCTGAATTTCTTGTTCTTTCTCTACATGTGTTATTTTTCTAATAATTTTTTTTTTATGCGAAACAATCTTAAGTCCTAACTCCCCAACCCACTGGAAAAGAAAAAGAGGACAAAAAATAATCTATGTATTTGTGGCTGTTACCCCTGGTAGTTTCAATGAGGGCAAATTTTTCATAAGAAATTAATGACATGCTCTTTTCATTTTCAATTATGATAACATATATTTTGTTTGTGTGCAAGGTACAAATTGAGGCAGCAAATACAGTGTTATTGCACATATTTTGTCATTTGTTTTTCTCTTATTTGGAAAAAAGAGTGTTAGAACTTATTTAAACCTTTGTGGCTATTTTATTTTATGTGTAACAAAACAATGATGATTCTGACAGAAAACTATTTTTTTAGAAAAAAAATTGAACAAATAGAAGTGCAATATTAAATTCATGTCAATACTTCAACGAAATGGACAATGATGGATGATTATATAGTAGGATATATCCATTTCCAATTAACTGTGGTAGAAGAAGATATTTGGAGGAAGGTCAAAGGACTGGCTGGATTTTTTATTTTTTTAAGTATTTTATATTTGCTTTCCTTTTTCGGGCATGAAGATGGAGGGGGTTTTATTATTAGGCAATTGCCCTTAATAAATGTTCCAGGGACATTACCTTTAAAAAGTACAGGGGTCACTTGCCTTACCTTCTCATTTCTTTGAAGGTGCTGAAATTCCCTTGTTTTCCTACCTTGTTGATGGAGGGGCATTCTGGGGACACGACATTTAGATTTGGAGGATAATGTGGCATCTTTAAAAGAGTCCAAAAGAAAATTATTGATGTAGATTATCTTTTTCAGGCGGAGCAAGGTTATTACTTTGTGGGAAGCAAATACAATGAACTATTGAAACAGAAGTTTCAAGAATTAGTTGGAGATGAGGAGCCAAAGCCTCAAGTTGTAGAAGTAGTAATGGGTCGCAGATTGGAGGTAAAGTATAATGTTTGACTGGTAGGATACAGAGAGATAGTTCAAGTAGTAAGTTGCTTAGAACTGTTGCCGAATCTGATATCTTTTGACCCCAAAATGGGGCGAATAAAAATAAAAGAAATGCAGATACATGGTTCATAATTATCCTGATTCCTATCAAGGTTGCATTTTGATCCAGAGATAATTATTGTCGCAGTACCATAGGATAGTTTTAATTTTTAGACCCCTAAAACAAATATAACAATGGCGAGGCTAAACTAAATTGAAATTTCTGCCTATTGTGGTATTGCTGCTAGTATATGACATGGGGGGACTAAACAATTTTTAATTTAGGTACCACTTGGGGCAAATGGATGTGCATATTTTCCTTTTGAAGAACTATGTGACAAGCCTTTAGGTGCAGCTGACTACTTTGGATTATTCAGTAAGGATCATTTCTTATTATTAAGGATAATTTCATGTTCACCACTATAAACATTAAACTATCAAATACTTCTAATGTTTGGTAGTAGAAACATTCCTATGTGACATACCTGTACATTTTTATTTCATATCAAGATGCTCAAACTGGTCTGCTATTAGTGCCAATTCACTATTGGCAAACTTTAAGAGAAAGGAAGGTTATTTTAGGTAGATTGTGAATAAAATGTATGATGAGGGATTTGGTTGATATTATGTGTATTTATTAACTTTATCTGGGGTTTTTTTGTGACTGGACATATTGATATTCTCTATGAATGGATTTATTGACATTACTGAAGAATAGGTGTTGTTTTTTAGAAGTAAAAGCTAATCATAGTACTTTGAACATTTTTCCAGAAAAGTTCCATACACTAGCACTCGAGGGTGTGCCGAAGTTTGGGGCAAGTAACCGGACTGCAGCTTATCGGTTTGTAACTTTGGTCGATGTATGCCTTTTTCATTATTATTATTATTATTATTGCTAATTTTCTATTAGTAGAAAATGCATTAATGGTGTGGAATTTGGTACTTTCGCTCAATTAAATGCATAAAGCTGCAAAAAATTTGAAACAAAACATGTATACAAAATGAAAATTGAAACACAAACAGTGCTTCTAGTGTATTTTAATAGGAATGCGCCTAGTACACATGGGGTAGCTAACAATGAATATACAAATAGTGCTCTTGTTTCTTTCTAACAATCACATTTGGATCTTTTGACGTACATGAAGCTGACAAACTGAAGCAAACCTCAATCATTGTCTTTCACTTACATGAACTATGCACACATGCAGTAATTTGCAAACTGCATGCTGTAACCTATGTAATGATTGGAGTTCTTATTTCTTTTTGGTCCCTTTTAAAATGAAAGCAATGCATTTGACAGGTGATGTATGAGAACAAGGCACGATTGCTATGCACAGCTGAAGCATCTCCAATTGAATTATTTGAGAGCATTGTGACAGTTTCTGATGCAAGGAAGTTATCTCCTAGGTCTTCATCTCGATCGCAGAAAAGAGATGACCTCGACCTCTGTGTAGATAATGAACTCGGCTTTGCCAAGGACCGTACCATTAGTAGGTATGTTTGTAATTATGGGTTCTGTACAAGCTTTGAACTCCAGCAGGTTGTACTGATACCAGTTGTGGACTGTTAGATGCTCAACTGAGATTAATTAATGCAGTGAGTGATAACAGCACAATAGAGGGTAGTTGATAAAATTTGGAATGCAGCAACATAATGGGGCATTTTTTCCTGTGCAGCCTGAGCTGCATAGTATTTTCCTTCTTTTGGCAACTAATTGGTATTTTTTACCAACAAAAAGATGCATCATGTGTTTTGATGAGTTGTCCCTCATGGCTTGTAGAGTACTAGCTGACTTGGCTCCTTAGCTTACTACTGTTTTATTTATTTATTTATTTTTTGGTGTTATTGGATTTAATTACACAAATGAGGAAAGATAAATCACATTCTAAATACAAAATTGAGGTTATAGCTGCACAATAGGCTTGTTGAGGTGAAATTGTTGGAGACTGGAGCTTTTTAGGACGCACAATTTTATAAATCTAGAATCAAGTGAGAATGAAGCCTTATTTAAAACTAGTTTTGCCCATGAGACAAAATTGGGATTAACTGCATTGTTGAAAAACAACAATTCTTGTTTAGTTTACTAACCTGTGTTTTGCTTTCATTTCTTTTTTACATCAGATTGACAGAACTAAATAGCAGAGAGTTTCTTGAACAATTTGAAGCGAATTTGAAGAAACATTCTCAAGCTGTAGAGGCATAGAGAGCAGTAGTGTGCTGTACAAGTATTGTATGAATGTTTGTCGAGTTATAGTTCAATGTGAAAAGGCATAATTTCATTTATCAATAGAAGGTTGTTTTATAACCATCAATATTTGCAATAATTGCAGGGAAGCAACGTTGTAGAAATAATTTTTATGGGGCCCTCGGTAGAGGATTGATTTGTACAGACCCGGAATAACTTTTGCATTGTTAAATTTTTTAATGTATCAGATATAAATAATTTTTTTTTGAATCATAAAATTGAAGTTAATTCTGTTACACAAATCCAACGCATTCCGAATATGTGAGATAATATGTGTCCGTTGAGGTCTGATCCCGAAGCCCCGAAGGGGAAGCAAAGAGATGAAAATGGAATGGAGAAGATGCAAAATTACTTTTAGTTCCCGTTGAGTGGCTAAATGTTGAATTTGAGTACGCGGTGAAGGCTGAAATTAAAGGCACTGACAAGAAATGTCGGAAACGGGCAAGGTTTTGGATCAACTTAAAACACGTAGTCCAATTGATGATCAGAAAATGTTGGACACGATTCTGGTCCCATGACACGCTTATTTATTTTTCCAGCCATGAGCCATCTGCATTCAATTGCGGTTGATTATTCAATTTGAGCACTTTGAGGAAATTTCTAGTCACAGTCGTGGAAGTTCCCTTAGAGGACAAGTCTTTACTCTTTAGTTTGTCATGGAGATCGTTGAACTTGCACTACCTAAATCTATCCAGGCTATAAATAGGAGTTAAACTAAAAAACTTCATAAATTAATAATAGAGCAGCATATACCAGTTTCTGTTTAATTTAGTAAAGCCTCTTTGCCGAACAAGCAACCATTCAATTTGGTTTTTCTCTTTATATGACATAGTCTTTTTTTTCGCCAAGATGAATCTGGATACACAGAAATTTCTCACTTTGGTATTTGTTGTATTGTGTCTGTTTCTTCTGGCTTCTCAACTGATCACTGCGAACGCTGACCCAGGAGTTTGTGATCCTATCACTCATTGTTGTCGTAGCCAGAACAAACCCACTTGTAACTGAAGAATTAATGGCGATGCAAGACTCCGTGCGTACTTAAAAATACAAGTGTTGGTAGTTTTTCTATATTAAAAGAGTAGTACAACTCCGCTGTTTTTCATCGTGAATTATAATTTTTCTTTCTTTCCTTTTTCTGAGCTTTTCTTTTTAAAATTGTACCATTGTTGTGATAATATTTCTGTCGAGCTATTTGACAGGTATATTTGGCAAATTCACGAACTAGCTAGAAACAAGAACTTGTTTTTTATTTACTTTTTTTTTTGAAACAAGTGAGCTTGAATTGCTCACCACTTTTTTCATTAAGACAAAAAAAGCAGTTTAGTACAACACTCTCTTAATTTGAAACAAGAACTTGTTCTTTATTGGTATCTTGTTTGGATTTGTTAGCCACGTAGCCCTTGTTCTTTTTTCATGGAGGATCCAAACACACCTATACGATTTTCTGACCGTTCCTGCAACTGATAAGAATGAAAAATGTTATTTATCTTTTTCTTTTCAAATCTTATGGTTAGTACTTGGAGTCATATATATGCATGTTGTTGTTAGAACAAAAAGAGAAGAAGTAAAATGAAACATTTACTAAAAGAATAAAAAACTGAAAACGGCAATTTGAAAACGCATATTGTCATTTTTCATTATATATTGAATTCTTTTAGCTGCTGAACTCATATTACCATCGTTGTTCTTGTGTTTTAGACAGTGTTTTTAATGCCAGATCGGATACTAAAAAATTCTGGTAATATCGGAAATTGGAACATAGAACCAAACTGCAGTATTGGGTTAAAAAAATAAAATAAGCTGGGTGGCTTAGACTTCCAATTTATCTTAAAAAGAAAGAAATAAAATACTAGGAAACTTTGAATAATACCACATTTCGGCCACTAACTAGTACGGTGGCGTTATGGTATTGAAAGCACTGGCTTAATGAAATGTTTAAGATGGAAGGAAATAGTAGACATGGAAAAATAATTAATTGGTATATATATAAATAAGGCAAAACTACCTAATGAGCTCGTATCATATTGGATCAAGCTAGTCAAACATATATTTCGCTGGGCCATCTCCGTTTGAAGATAAAGAAGAAAGGGGAGGAGAATAGAGGAGAGGAGATCGGTGGGAGGAGAGATGAAATGAGAGCGCGAAGGGGGGAGGAGAGGTGAAGGGAGGGTGCAAATGGAAGAGGAGATTGGTGAGAGGATAGCATGAAGAAAAGAGAGAACGGAAGGAAAGTTCGCTGAGCGGAACGATACGATATTTCACTAGGCTAATTTTGTTGGGCCAGATTTGCTACTCCTTCGCTGGGATGGTAAATGATGTCATTTTTTACTGGGATGACAGTTAGGATATCCGATTCAGGAATTATAAGTGTCATCGACAAATATGCCATCACAGCCATCACTAAATACAAAGTGAACATATAAAGCCAATAAGGTGAACATATAGAGGATCTAAGTGAACACTTACAAACAAATAAGTGTTGTCATCACTTTTTCAGAAGTTTACATGCATATTCAACATATTTTTATTGAACTTATTTGTTTGTATGTGTTCACTTAGATTGTCTGCATATTCACTTTGTTGACTGTATATGTTCACTTTATATTTAGCGATGACATAGATGGCAAAACTGTAGATAGCAGTAATCAATTTCCTATCCGATTTCCTGAGGCTTCTCCAACAATATTTGGGCTTTAGACTTTGCATTAACGGTTCTGTGAAGGAGGTTTGGCTTTGCAACCATCTCCGTTTTTTTTTTCCTGTGATTCTCGTTCCCATTCCGTCTCATTCTTTTCTTTTTTTTTTAGCCGCACAGAGAATCTAACCGTTTATTTTGATTGGACGTCTCCGACGTTAGCGGTGCATAACGTGAAAAACGACCACGAAAGTGGTCATTTTCGTTAACCGTTGCATTGATGCACGGAATTTTTATACTTATTGCGTTGATTGTTGCATCCGTTTAACGCATGTTGCGTTGATTGTTCCGTTAATGGGAACGATCAAAACGGTTATAACCGTCTTTGACTACCTAACTGTTTTGCATTTTATTAAGATGTAAGAAAATAAATTATTCTGCATTTTGTATGAAACAGAGATAGAGAAATGACATGTTAGGTCACGCGGAAAAGAGGGAGGAGGCACTATAATCACCTCTTGCTCTCGACGGCGATTGTACTCGGTGGTCCATAGACGAGAGAGATAGATGTAACTGTGTTCGGCGGAGAAATGACGGAGCGACGCTGTAGAAATCTAATTTTACTCATTTCTCCCTCGATCTCTCTGCTGAGGTCCTCTGCAATCTAATAATAAAACCATAAAAAAAATTTTAGACGAAATGCGCGAAATAAACGACCACGAAACGTACCAATTTCACTAATCGTTCCGTTCTAAGACGAAACAATATTTCTATTTGCTTTGGTTGTTCCGTTTCTTAAACGAAACTGAAATCCTTATCCGTTATCGTTCAGTTCCGGACGAAACGAAACGAAAGAACGGTTGAAACGGCTACCGTTTTCAGTCCTATCCGACGTATAGCGCTCCACTCTGCACGCAGAAAAAGCTGAGCAAAGGATTCGTGCATGGCATAAGAACAAGAATAAAAATAAAAATAACAATAAGCTATTTTTTTTTAAAAGTGCATGAAATAGTTTGTTCTTAGTCTAAATTTGCTCGTTTTCTTGTTCTAACATAATCTTAGAACTAGAACAAAAATAAGAATGGGGCCGTTTGGATTGTTTAGGAATTTGAGGAATTTGGAAAAGTTGCAATTCCTAGAAATAAATTTATTGGGAATTGTGTAATTTTGTGAAGAGTTTAGATTGTTTATAATAAATTTATGGTAGGAAGATGAAATTCTCCAAAATCCCATAGGATCCAAACGGCCCCAATAAGAATAAGTCTTGTTTGTTGAATAGTGTGAAGCTAAAATTTGGGCCGAGACCATGAAGGCCCACACGAAAATGAATTGAAGAGGAGTTACGGAGACCGAGAAGACTTGTTTGTTGAATAGATTGTTAAAATTTGTACGCGTCTCTGTTGAAAGCTCTCTGTCTCCTCAAATAGCTATATAGGATTTTGCTATTTCTTTTGAATCTTTTGATAATTTCACTTCTAAATAGTGAGAGAGTGTGTGTGAGAGAGAGAGAGAGAGAGATTGATAGCTTGATGATTTTCATGTACTTGAAAGAAAACTCTTGATTTAGTGGATTTGCACTGATCGCTCCCGTGGTTTTTCTTTTTGGGTTTCCACGTAAAATCTTGTGTCTCTTTTTTATTTTATTGTGCTTGATTGTGCTATTGTTGTTGGTTCTCAAGTGGTACCATCATAGCTTTGTTCTAGTGGCTATTGTTTTATACCCGTCACGTGTTTGTCGAAATTACTACTTTCTTGTTCACTTGTCTTCCGCTGTGCCTAGGCACATGTGAGCGTGCATTATTCTTATTCCATGTTGGGTTAATTGTGAGGTGCCAATGTTGACCAGGTCATGGAGTAAACAAAAAAAAAATAACTAGTGAGAACTGATTCCCAACGAAGAATTACATGTACAAAAGAAGTAAAATACTTTACCACTGACCTACGGCAGTCGGTAGACGGTACTTGAAAAGGATTTGTAACAAATCATTTTGACTTAAACAAATTATAATGAGAAGAGTTCAAAGTCATCCTTTAATCTAACACCTTAATAAGGAACACATTTTTAAGTGAAGATTAAGGTTTCAAAATTTTATTGAGAAAAACTTTATAAATATTTATAATTTAACATGTTCAACCCATCTTTATCTAAAAAAAATTATATTATAATAAATTAAGAGAGTTTTACCGTGGCAAGTTTTTTAATGGCATTCGATAAAAAAAAAACTTTTAATTTATATTTCATTATTAGATCAAGAACAATTTAAAAAATTGTAGTTTAGGTGAAAAACACACGGATGCAGGAAAGCATAGGGAAATGAAACATCTTGTTTTTGGAAAAATTAATATTTAAGAAATTAAATAAAAATGTTAAAAGAACACTTACATTTTCATGTGTAGTCTTGAATTTTGGTAGCGTTTCATATATAGTGCACTCACTGAAATGTATATATGGCCTTAATTAATTTGGCTGAATTTCGGTAAAAAAATTTTAAAGTCGCAGTTCATCTTGAGTGAAAGGTTGTAGGTTCGAAACTCGATTGAGGATCTTTTATAAAAATTTAATTTAAAAATAAGTTGAGAGGTTTGATTCCAATTTATCTTAAAATTTTTTTTAAAGTCACCTAGAGGGAACCGAAACAAGAGGAATAGAAAAACAACGGAATGAAAAAGGAAGAAATAGTATTAATTTTCAAATTTGGAGTGAAAAAATTGATATTTTTTTATATATAATTTATTTCAATTACTCAGTCATTTAGATTTCCATTATATTTTTTTTGAGTCTGGGAGTAGGTAAAATCTTTGGACAGAGGAAGTCTAGTTTCCCTATCCTCTCCTTCAACCCCTCTACACCCTTTTCAAGTAGTCTATATATGGATGTGTTTGGATGAGCCGGGAATAGAATATAAGAATAAAAAATCTTAGTTTGCGTGCTTATTCTTATTTTTTGCGCAAAATAAATGATACAAAAATAAAGAATTTAGGTCATTATTCCTATACTAACAAAACCATGGTATAAAATTAATAAGAAATAAGAATAAACACGCAAACTGAAATTCCTTATTCTTATACGATCTATTCCTGGCTCATCCAAACACATGAACAATTAGGTACATGTATGTATTGAAATTGTTAAGATCGAGTGCATTGCAGCTAAAATCGAGAATGAATAAACGAATATGAAGCAGCCTTGTTGCTAAATGATTTCAGAGATGAATTATTCAAGCAAACGAACTAAATTACTCATATAGTCATATCCTAAAAAGAAAATAAGTATACAAAGTTACAAACAACTACTTTTATGAGTACTATACTACTATGTTTCTGACATCTCCATGACATAATTACACAATTAAGTATCTAACACAATTACACAAACAACTTATCCTTATATATGCTAAAAAGAAACTAAGTGGCATGTAAACAAATGATGGAGATTATTCAGACAATCAAACTTCAGTAATCTCATCACTCTCGAAGACATGATGACTATGCCGGGAGGGTTGAGTGTCATCAATCTCGATTCCATGGTTGTGATTCTGGGTGGATGGAGGCCTGGTAAGAATACCAGCATGCGTGAGCAGTGCCCATAGTTGTGTGATTAACTCTTCTTTTTCTAAAATTTTCTCATGACCCTCCACATTATCTGATGGAGCTATGAACAACAGCATCTCTGCCCAAAACTCGGACAACATGTTCCATACTTGAGTCCCATTGTCATCATGATTAACTAGCTCCTTGGCCAGCTTGACACCCTTTCCAAACACTGAATTTTCATCCCATGTAATACCAGAATCGGTTGCAATGATTGCATAGTTGCAACGATTTTCTACGGTGGGTTTCAGACCAGAAGAATTATCAATGGCAAATATCTCCTCTCTCACATTTTCACACACTTTTTCACTCCATGCAACTTCGTCTGGTAATAGCTCTGGACGAAATGCCACTAGATAGTAGCAGTAAGAAGATAAGGCTAACGCCACCTTTTGCTCTTTCTTCGAGGGATCATTGTTTTGTTGAGGTGGGGATTCTTCATTGTGAAACAGGGTTCTGGAAATCAGCCTATCTCTAATAAATGTTAAGATACTATTACTATCCTTCTTGAAGGGATTGTTATTTTGTTGAGGTGGAGCTTTTTGGTGGTGAAAAAGGGTTGTAGCAACATGCCAAACAAGGATGGCCTCTGTGGTACTCCCACTAGGCCGGTAAACACGATTCAGATCTTCAAATACCCTGTAATTTTTCATTGAAGTTTCCCCGTTTGTGAGTTGGCCACCATTCTTTCTCAAAGACCTCAGTATGGCTTCCTTTACATCAGTAGAGTGAAATATGGTGGGGAATTCTCTTGTGAATTTTCTTCTGATCCACTTTATGCCAAAAGTAGTCTCAGCTTTGCTATCAAGAATCGAATATTGAATTCTGGCTTGCTGGACATGGTTTGACCCATTTGGATTCTGCCAACTTGCTCCTTATTGCAGTTGCAGGGTTTATGTACAGTTCAGCATTTCTAAGATTGATCCAATGGTTGGCTGCAAACTCACTGTTTTCATTGAATTTAATACACATGCATGCTAAAACAAGTAGACTTACGATGACATGATCAAGAAAAAAGAAAAATTTTACCACCACAATACCATGGCTAAAATAAAAAATGTGAAAAAAACACTGACTGTATGCATCTTGTGCTACAGGGGTCAGGAACGGCCTATTAGATATTTAATGCTGAGGTAAACCAGAGAAATCCACAAGATGCTCGAACCCAACATAGAAGCCACCTTAAGCCAATTATAATAATAATAATAATAAGTTGATACCTTGGGGTTTGAAAAATCTGAAATGAACTTTATCTCATCTTTGATAACTCGGAATACCCTCTCTACTGGATTTCTTTCTCCATTATCGGTAGTTCGGTACCTTCTATCTCAATGTCTTTATTGCTGCCAATATAATCAATCAACCCTTCTAGTACAAATTCAAGGGCTTTGTTGTTTCCAGCTTCATCTAGTGGTAGGTTGACAAATCGTCGCCTCAACATTTTGGCCAGAGCAAACGATAGGCAAGTTTCACGCCAAGAAGGACATGCCAAAGTAAACGCTTTATCCTTAGATGAGTTGAGTTGGAAAACTCTGCCAATGGTGATTATCCCTATTTCTGAATGAGGCTTTATGGCACCAAGGACAAAACCATTCTCCCGAATTACTATTTCATGATTTTCTTCACCCATTACAATGTAGTCACAACTGTTCATTGGGGTGGTCCTGAGATCATCTTGAAGCAGTACTCTTTTTAGGGTGCGTTTGGATAGGTGTGGGAAGAAGGGAAGAAGGAAAGAAGTGGGAATAAGTATTGGGAAGTGTGTAACTTTGTGAAGAGTTTGGATTGTTTATAATTTTTTTTCTTCCCATCTTCCTTCTTCCTCTTCTTCTTCTCTCATCCAAACGCACCCTTAGGTAATTGTGTGTAAGTTTAGGGTTCCTTCCTATCAAGTAGGAACGCTTGGCACTAATGAAAGCTATTACTTTCAGGACTTCATACGTAAAAGCAACAGCACAGAGTATGAATAGACACACCTTGATCCCATCTAGAGGCCGTGTATGTATGTAGACAAGTAAACCCACCCAGGTTAACCGCGCTAATTGCTCTGCTGGCTTCCATAATCCCCATTTGGAATCACCAGAACTCACTCGAATGACCTCAATTTGCACCATCCAAATGAGAATAACCTGAGATCTTTCTTCTGAGTTATTTTGTTCGGCTCGCAAGAACATATAAGACATTAGTGCAAGGAAAAGAGCATAAGCTGAAGATAGGAAGACGGAAGCAACCTTGTTACTTAATTTAAGTCCAATATTTCTAGTTTGAGACACAAGGGAATAGTACTCTAGAAATCTATGTGTTACAATAATAAAAATGATTAAGGAGATGATAACCATGAAGAGTTCGGCCCCAAGTTCACCTGTGCAAGAATCCATATTATAAGTAAGGTTTTGTCTTTGTCGGCTAGCTTCTTTGTACTTAATCACTGAAAATTTGTTTGCATGCAGTTCACTCTTCACAACCCAATTTAAGTGGATAGTTTCATGGATTTTGATTGCAGTATTTGGTTTTCTAGACATGATTAATTGGTATACATGGAATCTGTGAAATATTAGTACTATATCATGATACTGATCACTTGCTAAGTATGAAGTAATAAGCATTTGGTTTTTTTTTAAAAGGAAAGGGTTTTGGCAAGTATAACTATGCATTCTTATTACCTTTTATAAGCGATAACTGGCGTCCATGTTGGTTATTCTTGGGAGGATGCCTTCAAGCGAGAACATTTCAAAATTATAAAGGCATTGACGGAAATAGTGAGAAAGTTAACTTTTGATTATTCATTATTCAAATCCCTGTGATCACTTGCTTAGCAATTTCCAGTATGCGACCTACCTACCCAAAAGCGTATCTTGCTAGCTAGATAGAGTTGAATTAATACTTTCTCGTTTCAGTTCTGTTTGAAAGCTAATATGAAGAAAAATATTTCTGAAGGCGCCGTGTGGCAGGACTGACAGTGTAGAATCTGCAGTAAAAACTAAAAAAAATTTCTGAAGGCGCTGTCAGCTGTGTGTGATGAGAGACTAGCTGGCTTCCACAAGTAATCGGAGATGACCCTCGAAAAAAAATTCTTGTGACCCACAAGTAATCGGAGATTATGGATTCATTAAGATGGATGAATTCGGGGTAAGTACTAAACGGCTCGTTTGGATGTCGTAGGAATTTGGGGGATTTGAGGAATTTGCAATTCCTAAACATAAATTTAGTGGGAAGTGTGTAATTTTATGAAGAGTTTGGATTGTTTATAATAAATTTGACATATTTTATGCCCGGAATTTGCAATTCATGCAAATTCCGGCTTCATCCAAACGAGCCCAAATATTTTTTTTAAATAAATTGGGGTTAAATCATTCAACTTATTTTTAAACTAAATGTCTATAAAAGACTCCAGCCGAATTTCAAACTTGCGGGTAAGAAATAAAAAGTAAAATGCGTACTATAATTTTTTTAATTAAAGCGTACAATGTACGGGAATTAAGTCGTCTAAAATGACGGATGGGGTGATGAGAGTACTAAAATACGTACTATGACGGATGAGGTGATGAGAATACTAAAATACGTACTATATATGACGGATGAGGTGATGAGAGTATTGCATATTATTACAATTTTTCCTTCAAAGTTCAGTTTGGCAAAAGTTGGCCAGTTGCAAAGCACCGAGATAAACAACGGGAATTAAGCCGTCTTGCTTCTCAGTACTTGTATTAGTCAATCAATTTTTCATTTACACAATCAACTGACATTCAGTGTACTTGTATTTGCTGAATTTGTCAATGGGGCATGTCGATTAGTGATTCGGTGATAAGAATATTGGATTGGCCTACAAAATTAAGGTTCGAACTCCACACTCATTTTTAATTTCGAAAAAAGTTGAATGATAAAAGACCTCTCCCTCTTTATTTAAAAAATTTGTGAATGGGCATGACGTGAATGCTGTGGCAGTTTTTAACAATAATAAAATAATTATTTGTATTATTAAAATTTAAAGAATAAATATAATTTAATAAAAAATTTTAAAATAAATATGTCAATGTCAGTATGCGAAGTTAACGGGCTCTGACGACCTAATTAGGCCTTTTGTCAGATCAAGAACAACTTGAGAAATAGTGTTTTTGATGAAAAACACACGGATGCAGGAAAATTGAGGGAAATGAAACTTTAAATTTGAGAAACATTTTTTAGTTACAAAAAGTTTAATAATTAAGAATTTAAATTAAAATTAAAAATATGAAAAAAAAGAATCATTACATTTTGGAAAGTCCAGCGTTGAATTTAATTTTTAGTTGGTCTAATTAGGCTGCATTTTTAAAGTCTGATAAAAAATTTAAATTAATAGAATGAGCTCCTCGAGTCTGATACTTTTAGATTCAAAATTTATTATTTAGTTCTCACTTCTCAAGTACAAACAGAGTGTCATTTCACATACACGGGCAGAAGTCTATAAGTTTTTGGAAGTTAAGGTTTTCGTCGCATATGGCTGCGATCTGGTCCTTGAAAATTCAACCGAGAATGAAAATCTTTGTTTGGCAAATAGCTCTTAATAGATTAGCAACGCTAGATAATCTGAAGAAGAGAGGTTGGCAACTACCAAATAGGTGCTATATGTGCAAATTGAATGAAGAAACAGCACAACATATATTCAGTGATTGTGGGTTCTTCCAAGAAGCAATGATTAAGGCAAGAATACCAGTACATGTAAAAACCAGAGTCCAACTGGGTGTCCTGGTAAATTTCTGCACACAAGCCTCTAATGATAAATCGCACAAGGTTTTCTTGGCAACCTTGTCTTTTGTAATCGATCTGGAGGGAAAGATGCTCTCGAGTATTCAGAGAAATAGATGGCCGGCTTGATGATTTGGTGCTGCAAACTGCATTAGATTGTGAAGTAATGAATCCTGGATTTTGATTACAAGCTTAATTACCTTTTTACGGTGCTGTTTTTTATTTTTGAAGTGTGTAAATTTTTTTTTTTTTTAAAACTTTCTTCCTTTTTTAGCAGCTTGCTAAATTTGTATTTACGTTTTAATTAATGAAAGATGTGGGCTTGACCCTCATTTTTATTAAAAAAAAAAAGGTTTTCGTCGCATAATTTCCAATAACAAGTTGCATAGTCTTTGGGACAAAAGTTGAATAACATATGGAGATAAAAATAGTTTTGAGATAGGCTAAATTCAGCCACGACTAACGGATAGACCCGTTAGCTACAATTATATTTTAATTTTTGAGGTTCTAATGGCTAATCTGAACCGTTCGATGTGTTCTCTATATTGAAATCTCATTGGAGATCAAATTTTACATTTTTCTGATTTTATTTACTATTTTTTTGAGATTTTTAAAAATCATAATTATTAAAGGGTCCAGAATTGTTTGGATTAAGAATTTTATAAAATACCAAACAAATACTAAAAAATTTCAGAAAAATATAAATTTTTGTCTCCAACTAGATTTCAATATGGAGAACACATTGAACGGTTCGGATCGACTGTTAGAATTTCGAAAATCGAGATTTAATCGTAGCCGACGGTCTCATCCGTCATTCGCGACTGATTTTAGCCTATCTCAATAGATTTTAAGCCCATTGTCCTGAATTGGAATAACAAAATTTTACAATATTTCATCCTTTCAGGACTATAATAAACTGTCAAGCCGATAAAAACTTCTTATAAGTGACGAACTTAAAGGCTCCGTTTGGATGTGTTGAGAATAAGGTAGGAAGAAGGAAGAAGGGAAGAAATTTATTGGGAAGGGGTAAATTTATTGGGAAGTGTGTAACTTTTGTGAAGAATTTGGATGGTTAAGAATAAATGTATTGAAAAAAATTCCTTATTCCTTATTCCTTCTTCCCATTTCCCACCATCCAAACACAGCCAAAAATATTCCGCCGCGTTAGTGCGCTTCAAATTAAATACACTTCCTAGTACCTAGCTTCTACTTTGCCTATATATATTACTGTTGCAATGCACTTCGTGTCAGTTAAAATAAGTTCACTCAATAATTTTCTCTTTCTTTGGTCATTCTACTATGCATGATAGCAATTTTCTGTTGAATAAATAAGAAATCATTTTTATTTCTTCCATTTTGAAATGATTTATTCAAGCTGTGCTGGGCTCTCCAATATTATTTTCTAAAAAAGCATACTTATATATTAAACAAAGACCGAATGGAATTTTTATGAAATTAAATTTTGTCTATCAATGTGAATGAGAATTAATTATTTTGAGATACAATACATGTAATACAAGTACAGACAAAACAAGTTTCGTTTTAAATGCAAAATGCACTAAGACATAACATTTAAGCTCCATTTAAACAATATACAAGATATCACAAAACACTTAATAATTCGTACATTTTCACATCGACTGTCCGGACATTAAAAAATGTTGTTATTGTGTTCTTGAACGATGAAGAACCTATGGTTGGTGTGTATTCGAATTTCGAAATCTCAGAATGACCTTGTACTTTTTGGATACTCTGGTAACCTTTTCGACGGCACCTTTTTTTATTTCAGCAATTTCGCATCCCCTCCGAATCCACCTCCCAATCCTAATTCTCCGAACACCAACGTTTGAGAACTGAGAACAAAGAGCAAACACAAAATAATGATTTTTTTTTAAGAAAAAGCACAAAATAATAAATTGTAAAGGACCTTCTCATATATAACAACTTGGTGGTATTTTTCTACTATGAGATAACGATACTCTGTTTTGTTGGTCAGTTAGGTTTTTCCCTCTCTGGGTCAAAAGAGATGAACTATTATACAATTGTAGCGCATGAGGAATGCATATAAATATTAAAAGTTCACCCGTACGAAGACTTGTATTGAAGTAAAAGGGGTGTGTTTGGATGACTAAAGAATAGGGTATAAGAATAAGAATTTTCGTTTTGCGTGCTTATCCAAATTCCTTATTTTTATACTATGGTTTTGTTAGTATAGTAATAAGGACCCTTATTTCTTATTCTTGTGTTGTTTGGATTGCACAAGAATAAGAATAAGCACGCAAACCGAAAATTCTTATTCTCATGTACTGTGAGGTAAAACTTAACGACAAATAATTAATTGAGAATATGTGAAAATATTCAGTGCAAATTAACCGCGATGGCCAGACTGGAACATTTTTCTTTCTCAGGAATCTATTTAATATAATTCTAAATATATAGAAGATGATTCTTATAACAGAAGCTTATAATCCTCATGAGACAACAATTATGAAAAATTCACTGTGGACAAAGATATCACAACATCAATTTAATGATCAATTGATGTAAATTTTAATTTGTTTACAGTAATTAATCAGAGTTATCTGTTGTCCTAATGCTTAATTATCCGCTATTATGTCAGTAATACCTGGATTTTTTTTTGTGATTTGAAGTTCAAAAAAAGAAAAAAAAAAGATGAGTACTTTACATGTAGTTATGAATTAAATTTATCAAATTTTATAAATGAATTGATCGAACTGAAGGCCATGGAAGTTCTGAAGAAAGGGATTCTGGATTAGTAGAGAGCGAGCTTTTCTCCTTTCTGTATTTTCTTTAACCGATTGTTTGTAATAATTGTATTAGTGTTCTTTATGTGGGGGTGCTGCGTTGATGGGAAAGATAGAGCTTTTAGAGGGGTTTGTTTTGTTTTTTTTTTTTTTTTGTATTTGTGGCTAAACGTTTGTTATTTGGCTTTTCAGTGATGTAAAGTGGTGGGATTATTTTTTTTTAAAAAAAAAAATTAAGTCTCGTCTACCTGAAGTAGAGCATGATTTAAACCACTTTAGTTACCGCAAATGTAGGCTCAGTTTGGATAGGTGTGGGAAGAAGAGAAGAAGGGAAGAAGTGGGAAGAAGTATTGAAAAGTGTGTAACTTTGTGAAGAGTTTGGATTGTTTATAATTTTTTTTTTCTTCTTTCTTCCAATGATCCAAACGCACCTGTAATTAAGTATCAATTCTCAACCAGCCTACAATAGGTACAGGTCGAGCTTTCAAATTGACGGTAATTGGCCACAGCAGTACAATAATGGAGCGACAACCATGTATATTGTTGTTCTTAAATCAAACAAATAATTTTTTTGCCAATCATGATAAAGAAAAGGACAATTACAAAACAAAGAAAGTCCATAGTCCTCCAATGACAGTAGCACAATTCGTACCAATCAAACAGTAGCACAATTGGTACCACAACCCGGTACCATCAGCCGAAAGCACCAAAGCCACAAAACAAAGTAAAAGATAGCATCACTTGCCTTACCAGCAAATCTGATAAAGAGAAGGACAATTACAGCCAAGTCCTCGAAAGACACAGCAATTACTATATATGCAATACACACCAGAATCTTTATGATAAAATGATCTAAAAAGCACCTCTAAATTTGGTAACCCATCCTCCTCCCATCAGAAGGGTATGGAGAGTCTGTCCGTTAATTCTGATCTATCGGAAGGATTTATACGTGGTAATCTTATAAATAACGCAGTAGAAGCCGAAAAAAAAAAGATCGTAGAACCAGCTTTTTTTTCAGTTTTATAGAGCAAATGATGAAGCGGCTTACACATCAGTCACCACAGTATCCTATATGACTAATCCATCGTTACCAACAGTCATAGGGTATGGAAACAATAACAGATAATTTAGTTCAGGTTAACTGCATTTTTAATCAGGTTGGAAAAATTTTAATTCTTAAATAAGATCAAAGGTTTGATGTCTCTGGTATGCACATTTGATCTGATAACAACACCACAATACTAAAAAGTTACGATCAAGGCATCAGCACCCAATAGTTCCTTTTAGAGTTGTAATTAGGAGTCTGGAATCCTTTCTGGAATTCTGGTTCAGTAGTACAAACCTTTATAGATTTACACTGACTTTAGTTTTTACACTGATGCTAATTGCTATTTTACGAGGAAAATTAATTGAGTTTTTAGATGGATGAACGTTTGAGCAAACGTTTCTCAATGATTTATTCTCTACTAAACATTTCAACTAATAATCATCAATTATTTTGCTGAAATTGTTACCTTTCGGTATGTCACTCAATATTCTTACCAAAAAGGTACTGAAATAATAGTCATTCATTTGCCTCTTTTGGTTTCACATCTATTATTAGACTGGTATTATTCCTGAATAAATTAACGTTCAAATTAAAAATTCATAATTTTGTAAGTCAAAGTCATAATTTTCTAAATAAACCACTAAAAATTCAATTAAAAAAATAATTTCAATCTAGGAAATCAATAAGGCATAAAACTCAGCCTAAATATGGTAACAATTGATTAAAATGACAACTATGAATCAGTATTTGGGAATAGTTTTCAATCGCAGAAAAAACACTGTCATTAAATGAAAACAAATATAAAAAAAAATGTGGAAAATTTCAAACAAATACAAGAAAAAGAAAAAAGGGAAATCAGATAGAAATGTCAATCGCCAATTTCACCATAGATTCATCATCTATTGACGCGAATAGTAAGACTGGAGCAACAATTACATATCATCACTGCCACAATACAATCTCTTTTCATTGATCAAACAAAATAAAACACAAAATATTGTAATGCTCGTTAATAATAACTGATTACTTTCATGGATCTAACGAAGGATGGCGGCGCCTCAAAAAATTGCAACCCTAGCGCTTCTCACAGTAGATTCTGTGGAGGCCACAAATAAAGCAAAGGAATAGTGGAATACAATTAAGCCTGATTAGAGTAACTTTTTATTTAACAAAGGGATTCCATTTCATTATAAATTTTTGATCAAAATAGATGAATTTGATATCATTTCATCGGATTTTTCTTGTTATTAGACCAAATAAAATCTAAAAAATCAATTCTAATCAATTGAAATCCCACATAAAAGTCATTTTGATCAAAGCTAAGCAACTAAACAGTCGGTGCAAACCGAATAAATAATCCTAAAAAAGCAACTAAATAAATATTAATTCTAGTATTCGTAAATAAATAAATATTGTAGATTGAAGAAAAAACCAAACATTTTTTTTACAATCGGTTATAACAAGTAATTTACTGTACATTTAGAAAAAAAAAGTATGTTAATAATGCTTAGTTGAAACTACCCCCATAAAATCAAACATAAAATTGTGCTCGAGGATAAAATAGTTATATATATTATTTTGATTACAAAAAACCCGTGGTACTATACTACCTGAATAGACTTATATTTATACAAGCTTCAATAAATCGTGTTCGAGTATCAAATGCCTCCATTCAATGCATTAAATTTTAATCTCGCTCAAATAAATTTATAATTTTCATAGTAACTTTTATTTTTTTTTAAGAAATTTCATGGGCGTTTCCCTTTTTAATAACTTTATTTTAAATGCATTTCGCCGCTGGCTGTTTTTGCCGTAAGGCCTTCTCAAATAAATAAATAATTTAATCTTAAAACTTTATAATTTTTTTCCCTATACATATATATTTAATAATGTTGCTGCTGTCTTGGAAATTGCTAAAGAGCTTCAGAAAAAAAAAAAAAACAAAAAGACAGAGAAAAGTATACTTTTGTGTGTCCCGTACAATGACCGTACGTAACTGTTGAATTTCAGCACGCCGTAAAAGGTGTAAGAAAGGAAAGAGTAGTCAGTACAGTAGAAGAAATTAATTAATAGTTGAAGAAAAAAAAAAAATTTGGACGCGTTTGGGAGGTTTGGATTAACCTAAAACACGAAAATGAATACGGATCAGAAAATGTTGCACACGGTTCTGATTCCATAATGCACTTATTTAGTCCTCTCTTTTTTTTTTTTACCCCAGTTAGTATATGCATTCAATTGCTGTTGATCATTCAAATATGAGCAGTTGTGAAAAGTTCAACTGTTCAAGGCACAAGAAATTTCCAATATGAGGTACTAGCGTACTAGTCTTTAGTTACCTTTGAAGTCATTGCACTTGCACCGCCAAAGTGGCTATAAATAGGAGTTAACTAAAAGACTTATTAATTGAGTAGAATACATTAGTTTTGGTTAAATCCTCTTTACCAACAAGACAACCATCGGATAATTATTTTCGGGCCAAGATGAGTATGGAAAAGGGGAAACTTATCACCTTGGTATGTACTATTCTGTGTCTATTACTTTTGGCTTCTCAACTGCCTACGAACGCGGCAAACACAATTTGTGATCCGATCACGCGTTGTTGCCGTAACGAGAATAAACCCGATTGCAACAACTGAGTGAAGAATGGCGAAGCAAGTTTGTGGGCAATTCAAAATAAAAATTCATGTTGTTTTTTTTTTTTTTCTTGAGATGTTTGTTGTTTGTATTTAAAAGAGTAGTTCTCAGATGATTTTCATTCTCATTTTCACTTTCCTTTCCTTCTTTTGATTAGTTTTCTTGTATTGTTACGATACTACTATAAATGCTGATGAGAAAGTTCTTTTTTTCCCATATAATGGTCCTTATTGTTGGTGAAAAATTAAGAGAAAGCTACATGCAAATCGATTTGACAGAGGTGCTCGACAAACCGATTGATTGTCAATATAGAACGTTAAATAACTGTTCTGAATGTTCAACGTGATTCATATCGAAATTTTCTTGAAGATCATATTTGACTACCATCACTTTGAAAGGTTTGAACAGATCAATTGAAATTTTTAAATTGAGATCTTAATATAATTAAATTTGTGAAATATTTTTTAAGAACTAATTGAGAGGTCAGAAAAGGAAACAATAAAAAAATTCATAATTTCCTCATTGAATTCTTTCAGCTGTTACGACAGATTATCATTGAAATTAATCATCTTTTGTAGACAATTGGATCATTCTTATGAAATTAGGATACCTCTAGGAAAGTATCTCCGTATTTGCTGCGGTGAACTTGGAAGTTGGAAATATGAAATCTTTGCGCATTAAATAGTTAATTTTGAATTTGAGCAGAATATGTTTGTCGCATAAAATTGTTATCGATTTATGATATGTAATTTAAATAGTATGAGATATGATAATACACTGAAGTCGAATAACATCAACTCAATGAAAGACCTCGCAAATATATTTATCAGCAACAATTACCGCAAGTTACTAGAGAATGATTAGGAGCCCAATGAATGAACTGATACATAGGAAAAACGCCTTAGTGGCAGCACCACAGAGAGGATTCTGCTCCCCTGAGTTGGCATTGGCGGCTGCACCTGCCACACATGAAGCATTTTGGTACGGTGCGCCGCATAAACCAGGATTACCAGCAAACGAATTTTCGTTAAACACTAGGAACTGACCTTGTCTGGGAACCTCACCATATAAATTATTGAAAGAAAGATCAAGTGTAATCAAGCTTGTCAAGTTCATAAATTCCTTTGGTATCTCACCAGAAATTTGATTTCTAGAGAGGTTAAGTGTACTAAGGATCTTCAATGAAGCAATTTCATCTGGTATCACACCAGTGAGACTATTTCGACTGAGATCGAGCAAGGACATAGATGCACACTCACCAAGTTCGGATGGTATTTCACCAGAAAGTGAGTTACCACTCAAATTCAACTTGGAAAGGTGGTTGAGCTTCCCAATCTCACTTGGTATCGAGCCCGAAAGCCGGTTCTGGTCGAAGGAGAGAGTTAGAAGAGCCAAAAGGTTACCGATGGATGGAGGGATCCGACCATTTATCTGATTATTTGACAAAGATAGTGTTTCAAGCCTGTCACCATTAATTATTGGTGGTAATTCACCAGAGAGGAAGTTATCATTGAGTTCTAACATGTCAGCTCTTGATAAATTGAACAGTCCTGGTGGAACTGTGCCATTCAAAAAGTTCTTACCCATACGGACATGAGAGAGAGAGTTGCACCTACCGAGATCCTCAGGAATGGGGCCAAAGAACCCATTCTCCATTAGTACCAGTAGTTCAAGCTGGCCACTGGCACATAGATTCGGTGGAACCAGGCCTGTCAGGTTGTTGGTCGCCATGTCCAGCTTGATCAAACGTCTGTTGCTGCCTAGTGATTCAGGCAATTCACCAGTGAAGTTGTTTCCCCAAATTTGCAGTACTTCTAGAAATGGCAACTCGCCGATGAACTGTGGCACATTGCCTTGCAAATGATTGTTAAAAAGATTGAAGAGCTTCAACTGCTTCATTTGAGAAAAAGTTGCCGGTATCTCTCCAGTCAGTTCATTGATACCAAAGTCAAGTGCCTCGAGATAGGGAAGCGAACCCAAGGTGGCAGGTATTGGTCCAGTTAGGTGGTTTACTTGGAGAAATAGTGTATTTAAATTTTTAAGCTGCCCGAGACTTGCTGGTATTGGCCCGGTAAGGTTACAACCTGCCATATCGAGCCGTACCAATGATGTCAGCGAACCAAATTCAGCTGGGATGCCTCCTTCAAAGGAGTTGAAATAGCCAAGGTACATTTCTTTCAGTTTAAAGAGCTTACCTAAGCTAGCAGGTATATGGCCGGATAGATCATTTCCATGTAAACCTAGATATTCAAGCCCAGATATCTCTGAATAAGACTCTGGTATTTCGCCAGAGAAAAAGTTACCACCGAGGTGAAGGTACCGTAATTTAGGTAAATTTGTGAGATTGGCCGGTAATGGACCTCTAAAATAATTATTGTAAGCGTCGAGCACCTCAAGCGATGGAAAGCCCCCAGGATAGATGACAGGAAAAGCGTCAGTGAAGTTGTTGTTAGATATGTTTAGCAGCTTCAGTGATGCAAGGTGAGATATCTCTGCAGGGAGATTGCTAGTGATGTTTGTTTGGGAGATGGTTAGGTTGACAAGTTGATCTAACAGTGCTATTTCGGGAGGCAGAACGCCGCGTAAGGGAAGAGCAGTAAGGTTTAGAGAGATGACACGGGATTGATGGTCGCATGCGACGCCGGTGAAGAAGCAGTGGGAAGGAGAGGCAGCAGCAGGGTCCCAGTCAGGGAGGGCACTGAGAGTGGGTCCCAGCAGAGAGGCCTTGATCTTGATCAGCACATGGAAGTCCCTCTGACTCTCAGTCTCAGGCGAGGCTAATACTAGTTGTATATATGAGGAGCAATTAGTGGCAAAGAGGAACAGCAAAAACAGGTGGTGATTTATCGTCATTCTCACTTAATTTCTGCCTACTTGAGACTCTTGAGGTACAGAGGCTACTTAATTACAAAAATCATACATGTTAAGAACTTGAATAAAAGTTACGGAGAAAGATGCCTTAGGAATTAGGGGAATAATTAAGCATAAGGATTGGAATGGAGCATCGATAATTCGATATAATTGCTTTCGTTGTTAATGGCGGGGGAATCTGATTCTTAATTAGTTGCCACCAATACCAGGCATGCTTGGTTACAGGCTACAGATAGTGATGTCTGTAGGTTTGGTCTGACAGTGGCTTCTAGCTGAAGTGTTGACTAGTTTTTGGGTCTTTTTTCCCATTTAAACTAAAATTTAGAAAAAAGGGAAAATATAAGGTACGACTGCTATTTGTGTCTAATGTTAAGTAATTGCTCTGAAAGGAGTTTAAGATAAAATAAAATATGATATATACTAGTAATGCCTAATCGAAACTAGCCATACTAAATCACACATAAAATTGTGTTCATGATGAAAATTAAAATGAAAATCAGTTAAAAAAGTGAAAGATAACTATCAATAAATATTAAATAAAATATAAAAATTGAAAAGGATAAATATTTATTATTAATAGGTATTGAAAAAACATGTTGGACGCTAGGACGCGTTGGAAGGTCTGGATACCAATTTAAAACACACTACTCTACATTGTCGATCAGAAAATTTTGGACGCGGTTCTGATTCCATCAACCACAATATTGTTCTTTTTTTTTCAGCCATCTGCATTTAATTGCGGTTTAATATTCAAATATGAGCAGTTGAATAAGTACGAGGCACAAGAAAATATTCAAATATGAGGTACTGCTGTACTAGTCTTTGGTTTGCCTTGGATTGGACTTGGAGGTCCTCCCACTTGCACTGCCTGTATATATAGGAGTTAAAAAGGACTTCATTCACATTGAACACAAACCATTGAATCCGGCCAATTCAAGTCACTTCTTCTTTTCCAATATGAGTCAGGAAAGAAGGAAATTTCTCACTTTTGCTAATATTTGTTTTGTGTCTATTCCTTTTGGCTTCTCAACTGCTTGCGAGGGACGCATCAACGATCTGTGATCCCATCACGCGTTGTTGCCGTAGCAAGAACAAACCCTCTTGTACAATGATAAGCTCAGTTTTGGTAGAGATTAACAACGTGAGAGAGTTTAGAGATGAGAATGAGTGGAAAATGAACTTTATTGATTATTTTCAGGATTACAATCTGTTTACAATCTGTCTAATACAGGTACTTTTCTCTACAAAAATGCCAACCCCTATTACAATGATCTACCCCTTCTATTTATAGGCCTATTTTTCATAACAGAACGCTGACGTCACCCGACAGCCGTTAGCCTACTAGATGCCTCTAGATTCTCCCGACTTATGTTCGGTGAAGTGCTCCGTATGAGTTTGTTATGGCCTGTCCCCCCGACTTCATTTGGGGCGCGCTGTTTAATTCAGCTTTTCCCGCTTCTTTACCCCCATTGCAGGCCTCTTTTGGGTTGGGTTCCATATCCTTCTATTTGGGTCGAGCTTTATCAGGCCGGCCCTATCATAAGCCCTTGAACTTGGGATGAGTATTCATCGTAAGTTGAAAATCAAGTCGCGAAATTCAGGACTTAA